>PQME02000053.1:0-123245 GCA_003004525.2 Aspergillus sp. MA 6038 | reverse complement strand
AAAAAAAAAAAAAAAAAAAAAAAGAAAAGAAAAGAAAAAATAAAGCTGCTTCTAAAAGTATCAAATAAGTTGATATTGAATAAAGAGCATGAATGGATAAATGGACTGAGACGATGTTCTTTCAGACTGCCTGTCACTGAAGAGGGGGTCTATTTTCGGGTGAATCTGACAGGAAGAGAGTCCACTCTGCTAAGAGGCAGAAGCAGTGAGAAGCGAACAGACAGAGAAGAAGACAGACATGGTAAAAACGAAGAAGACGAGGATGACGATGACGATGACGATGACGATGGGAATGAAGGTGAAGATGAAGAGAGGAAGGGAAGAAGAAGAGAGAGAGAGAGAGAGAGAAATTGGAGGGAGCGGGCAGACTGGAGCCAGTTGGCAGATCACACGGTCTAGAACTTGCCGGTCGAGCGACTCGACGATAGAAAGCAGATGTTGAAGTCGAAACTGACAACGTTGAAGTGAGTATTGAGGGTCTATTAAAGAGGTTGATTGAGGATTGTTCAGTCCAGAACTCACACAGGGTAGCTCGCTGTCTGGCTTCTACACCACGGAGCACTAGGAGCACTACGGGGTACTACTCTACAGAGAGCCCTCTATACGGACGGGCTGGGCTGTAATACACCCTATACCACACACTACGATGCATAATGCAGGATGATCATGCAGCCACGATTTTATCCCTTAATACGGAATCCATTCAGCACAGCGAACAATCGAGACCGTCTGGGGAGAGATCGAGATGCAAAACCGGAAACAAACTGGGGAGCTTTCTGACGGATGTCAAAGCGAGGGAGAAATAGAAATGAGATGACCGAAAGCAGAAAAAGCAATGAGAGAAGGCCAGCAGGATCCGATCACGATCCTCGCCATGCCCCTGCATGGGGAAGGGAGAGGGGGATTGGGCCGTTATGCGGCCTGGCACCATGCAATTTTCTACCCTGGAAGTCAGCGAACGTCTACGGCGGTCGGCATTACGGAGTCCATACGGCGTACAGTCAAAAGAAAAGAAAAAAGAACCCATATCGATGATCAAGATCTCCGGTGCAAGGCCATGAATTCACTTCTATCCCGCGAAGAGTTCATCTAGCTGTTCTCGCTTTTGCTCAGCCTGGGCCTGTTCAACCGACTCCGACAGTACAGTATGAAGCATCCCGTAGAGACCTCAGACGCCTTGCAATCGTGTCAATGAGATTGAATGAAAAGGGAAAGATTCGTAAAATTTGGAAATCAACAGTATAACCCCCTGCCCTTCTCTAATCCTGTCGGGTCTTGAGTAGCCGCTTGGTCACCTTGTCCTTCTCAATAATATACACCAGGGCACCCCAACCCGAAAGCGCATCTCTGTCCATCGCACTCATCAGAGCCTGGGAAATCGTTTCGAATAGGTCGTCGGGGCCCTGTTCCTCCCATAAGTAAGTGTATATATATCTAACCAGGCCGAAAGAGACCCAAATAAAAGAATATATAAAACTTACCAAACCAGGCTCCCAGAGTCCCTCACATGTACCAAACAGTTGGTCACTGGCCGTCCCACTGACAATAAAGTCCTTGGCCAAGTCGATACAGCCAATACTGTCAAACCCGCAGATGAACGGCTGCTGTGTCTTCTCGTTGATTCCAGCAATCACTGGACTCACAAAGAACGGCCCGAATCGTTTCTCGTACAACGATGAACTGACCAGGTTGGCCAGCGTCTGCGGCGCAATGTTGCGTTCCTCCCGGAGCCGGTACATGTTGACCTTGTACCGGAACAGATCTGAGACGGTATTGACATCGGTGGCCAGACCGGTCAGGCCGAGGAAGGTCGAAGGGGAGTAATTGAAGATCTTGGGGAAGTTGTTCGAGACGGTGATGGACTGCATACCCAGTCGGAGGTCACAGGCTATGGCGACACAGTCCTTGCCCACCATGGCCACGCAGGCACCGCCATCTGTCCAGAGAACACAGTATCAGTAATCCGGGGGCATTATAACGAGAGGACACCGAACGATGGCATACTGATGTCAAAGGGATTGCTCTGTAGAGATGAAAGTGATTCGCGTCAGCTTCTAATCGGTGGGCGTGGCAGGCCAAACAAGCTAGCTGGAGGACGGACACACATACCATGGTGAACCAGAAGTCCAAGCAAACAGAAGAGCCTCTTGAGAAAAAGTGAACTGACAGGAAGCCTTGCTTCTGTTATTGGTGAAAGGTGTCGTGGACAACAGGATGGAGTGGCCAGAGAGGGTGGTCGTGGTCGTGGTCGTCGTGGAGAATTATGATGATTGATTGGGGAGAGCTTCAAGGCGGGCGAGCAGAGCCGCATATGACGCTGTCGCCGATGTTGAACGACACCATCCCAGCTTCCACTCCCACGCTTGTTGCTTCTCAGGGTTTCTACGTCCTTCTATTGTCGCTACAGGTTTATTGGGAAATAATACGATATTTAAGAGGAGCCATCAGAAAGCATAGAGACAGTTGTCCTGTCTGCATCGTGCCCCGCAAACCACCACCGCCGTCATAACCATGAGCTCTCACGTCGTGGTCATCGACTCAACTGCTCGAAGAGCTACGATCAAGACAACTCCAGGGAAGTATTTGACAGATGTCCTGCGGGAAGCCTGCGCCAAACTAGGCGTCGACCCCAGCCAGCATGGACTGAAGTGAGTGAGCCCCCAGCATCCCGTATTAGAAAGGATACTAGCAGTACTGACTTTATGAAATAGACACAAAAGCAAACAACTCGACCTCTCCCTTGCCTTCCGTCTTACAGGCCTCGCATCCGGTGCTAAACTTGAACTTGTGCAATTATCTCGGTCCCCCGCCGTCGTCACGGTCGCTCTTCAACTTCCCGAATCAGAAGCTCGCGGACTACCGAACGGCCGGCTCCTGGATAAATTCCCGAGCACGACAACATTCTGGCATCTATTGCGGAAGTTTGAGGCGGGCGTTGCTGGAGGAGGGTCGACTCGAAATCTCACGGCACGAGGGGTTCCCGCTACTGACAATGGGGGCACCGGGGCTGGGAGATTGTTCTATGAGATTCCCGTGGTGCAGGTGATGGGACGAGAACTATCGACGTTTACGGACCTACAGAATTCCTTGGCACAGTTGGGGTTTAATAACGGGAATGTTTTGTTGAGGCTCAGCTTTCGACGGACAGAAGAGCCTCTGGAGATGGCTATGGTTAAAATCCAGGACTACTTCAAAACCGTCGAAGATGAGATGGCAACAGAGACGACAACGCAGGAGGAGTCTGCTCCTCAGACAGCGCAGTCATTTGAAGATACAAACCCGCAGCCATCAACAACAGGGGTCGAAACTGCCGAAGCTGCTCCTACTGTGCCAGAAGAAGAAGTGGAAGAACAGCAATCAGCGCCTCGAGCTGCACCAGCACTTTCAGCACCATCCACCGAACCAGCAGTGGACTCGACGGCAGCTTCCCGACCCGTTACGGTCTTCTCACCCCCGTCCAGCAGCATCCCTCAATCCGCACAAGTCGACTACAACGAGAATGACTACCTCCCGTCTGTGGAACACGCACAAGCTCATCAACGTCGTCTCAACGCAGCATCCAGACCAATCCGCCTCCCAACGGACTCCGAAATCGCCGCCAAAGCAAGAGCCGAAGAAGAACGCCTCTCTTCCATCCAAGAAGTCGACGTCAAAGTCCGTTTACCGGACCAGAGCCAAGTAGTCGCCAAATTCGGCCAACAAGACACTGGCAAATCACTCTACGACTTCGTGAGAAGCTGTATGACAGAGCCTTTCGCCCGCGAGAAATTCCTCCTTGCTCTATTCCCGGCCGTTGGGAATCTAGGCTCGAAGAAGGCTCAGAACGTCGTTCCTGATTCAGACCGCTCATTACTGATCAAAGACCTGGGTATGGTCGGCCGCGTACTGGTCAGTTTCTCCTGGGATGCCAGCGCTTCGTCATCTGCTGCACAGGGAAGTAGAACCAATATCCTTCGCCCTGAAATTCAGAGCCAGGCTCAGCAGCTCAAAGTCGAGCAACCCGCAGATATAGTGGGCAACGCCACCGTCGCTGGTGGCTCGGAGCAGCAACAGCAGCAGCAGAAACCTGCACGGAAACCAGGAGCTTTGCCCAAGTGGCTGAAATTACCTGGGAAGAAATAATAATGCTTTCAAGTTATGGTTATGGTTATGGTTATGTGCTATGAGATGCATGTGGTGGTTTGGTTCCTATTTATACGGTTTCGGAGGCGTGCCGTTTCTGGGTAGGTTAAATAGCATCTAGTTGATGTGTTGAATATTGCAAGGAAAAAAATACACTACGAAGAGTTCCATCGCCCAAAGACTAACAATAGCCCAAGTATAAGCCCCGAGGCCAGAGAATTTACAATACCTGCCAATAAGAACAGCGCTGATAATAAGACGCCTAGGAAACTTTTCATGCCTTTCCTCGAGAATAGAATAAAACTAAGAAATTTTTATTTATTCGAACCGAACCCCCTTCTCAATCCGCGTCACGCCATTCCCAGCAGCAACAGAAATTCATGGATTTGATTTATTTCTCACACAAAAATTTCTCGTTATCTCATTCCTTGCTTGATTGTAGAGGACAGAAGAAAAATGAAAGGGAGGAATGTATGGAGGAAGAGCGTAAAGACAAATGCCCAGAAACAAGAGACAACGGAAATTTTTAGTGACCGCCAACACGACGAGACTCGGCGATGACGTGCTGCATGTCCTCAACCTTCCTCTTGCCACGGGTGAAGGTACCGAGCTGGAGTAAGAGAAGAAAGGTTAGCTTGTGTCTTCAATTTGGAGTATGGTCGTAAACTTGGGTCTGTTGTTCGCTTGCTTGCTCGCTCGTGCCTGGCGCATTATTCTTGCAGCTCCGGTCGTGGTCGAGTGTCCATGAGTCCCCTGGTCGATACCCAAGTTGACAATCATGTATACCATACAGCTCCACCGATGTCCTTAAACCCCTTTCCAAGCGCCTAACCATGCGAGCAAACGTGCGAGCGAACAACATCGGTAACTCCAAGTCCAAACCAACGCGACAGTTAACGTACCCTCTTCTTGGCGAGCTTACGAGCGCGCTTGTCCTGAGTGTTTCTCAGGAGTTCAATGATACGGCGCTCATAGGGGGCAAGACCGACAACTTCGCGGGTGATCTCGCGGACGAAAGCGGTGCGGCGGGAAGACTGGCCCTTGGTGCGGCTGATTTTGGTCTTGGGGGTGTTGAGCGGTGTGGTTTTCTGTTGCAGAGAAGCTGTCAGTTGAGCCGTCCAGAGGAGAGGCAGGTGTCTGGATTTTCGCTTTGGATGTTTGATAAGATTCCCCGCGTGATTCAGTCCATGTTCGATCGAGTCCGGTATGGGAAAACTTTTTCCATGCCAATTCCTCCCTCATAATATCCTCCTATTTCTCGTCCTTCAGACAACATTCCTATGCTCTTGACATATGCCAAACCCTTTCGACTCGACCTGGACTGACCACAGCAGAAAATCCCAAATCCCACCCCAAAATCGACCAGCACACACAACCACAAAAAAAGGGACGAGTCAACGTACGTGACCCTTGTTCAGGCCGACCGCGATTCCGGAGCGTTCCTGAGCCATCACGACGGTTGATGACTTGCGGTGGTTGGCGACGACGGTTGGTTGCTGAAGGGGATTGAGAGCAGAGGTCGAAGAGTCGTCGGTCGTCGGTGCGGGAGGGATTCGCGATGGGGCATGCTGAATTTTGGTTGGTCGGCGACCGTCGTGCGTAGCGAGGGTAGGGCTTAGGGCATACTATAGTAGCTACATATAATTGGCAATTAGTGTGGAGCCTCCTAAAGGGGTTAGTGCAACTTATATTCCCGATCGGGTAATTTTGATCATGTCAGGGCTGGCTTCGGTGCTCAAGACATACTCTACTCGCGCGATACAAGCATACTCTGTTACATAGTCTGCTGTATTATTAAGTAATTTACCTTAGATCCTACTTACAGGCTATCAGGCAACAATCAATAACCCCCCCTCCCCCCCCAACAAAGCCCGGGTACACAATACATAGCACATAGGATCACCCATTAGAGCTGCTGGCCTTGACCCTGACCCTGACCCTGACCCTGACCTTGGACTCCACTCTGAACTTGCTGTCCTGATCGTTCCCCCGGAGAAGACTCGATGTTCACCTCAACAGTCTTAAGTATTCCCTGCGACGGACGGACTTTCTCCCCATCTATAGAAATATCCGGAGACGCGTTCCCCGAAACCGACACATCTGCTTTCGCTTCTGCCGTGCTAAAGCATCGTCCCTGGAAGACTTGGCTCTCGCCCGGCCCGTACTGTTCAATGTCTTCCAGCTCCCAATAGCTGTGCTGGAGAACCTCGCTGTCTTTGGTTCCTAGCCCCAGACGTGATCGTTGTCTTTGCGGTCGTGGTTGTGATTGTTGCTGTTGCTTTTGCGGCTGCTGGTGTGGATGCCCTTGTTGCGGTCCTCCTTCCTTCATTGATGGCTGTTTGTGATTTACGGACCCCCGACGTCTTCTTCTTGAGCCGCCGTCGCTGGTGCTGCTGAAGCAGGAGAATCTGGTCATGGCTT
Source organism: Aspergillus sp. MA 6038 (assembly GCA_003004525.2). Taxonomy (NCBI): domain Eukaryota; kingdom Fungi; phylum Ascomycota; class Eurotiomycetes; order Eurotiales; family Aspergillaceae; genus Aspergillus; species Aspergillus sp. MA 6038. Next base: position 116,702 of record PQME02000053.1, on the reverse strand, counting down.
TCTGGAAGAAATATCGGAAGCAAGAGGGTAGTGTGGGGAGACAGCTGGCAATGATACCTGAGGTAACCTCTGCAGTTCTGTGCGGGCAAAAACGACTCGTTAGTCTATGCATATGAAGTTACCCTCAAGGTGAACTTGAGCTTACGTCCACAGGAATTCAGGAAACCAGTCATGAGTCTTGTCGGCGGTGCTGCTGTTCTTGACACTGACGACCAGTCGGATCACGCTGGAGATGCAGCCACTGACATCCAAGTTAGCAATGGACTGATTGAAACTGCGAGCTGATAACTGCAGGTTGGGCACTTACAATGACCCGGCCGCAAAGATAGCTGAAATCCCAATCTTCTTGGACCTCTTCATCTGCAAACGCCACACGCAGACGATGGGCAGAAGCAAGATCAAAAAGTCAGATACCACGTTTATTGCAGATGTGACTAAGATGGGAATGTTAATATTGATACACGATCCATCGGCATCTTTCTCCCAGATCTTATGCCGTGGCGTGCACTCGAAAATCTTGACTATTGTGTCGGCCAAGTAGAAGAAAAAGTTGAACCAGATGAGCAACTGGATGAAGATGAACGTTGTTCTCTTGAAGGATGGTGCAAACACGCGGATGTATAACAGGAGGATGGACAACTTCGTGAGGAAGATCAATGGACCGTATGCAATTTGGGCAATGTTCGCTATCTGCAACAATCAGCAATGTTTCCTGCGCTATCGCTCGTCTATTTACCTTGGAGAATTCTCGAAAATCAGAGTCATGCACCAGCCACTGATGAATACCACATCCGTGCTTATCGGCCTCGAACGAGATAACTGCATACGCCACGAGGCCCGTCTAATGTGGCATATCAGTATTTCGAAACCCTGGCGCACGGGAGCAGAAACGAATATTTCAAACAACATACCCAGGCCAAGCAACAAGTCCCTGTATTATAACAGGTTCAGCTGGACGCAACCCATATCCAGAGCAAAGATGATCAAACTCACAGTCTTCCCACCAGGGGTTCCGGACGATATAGATCTTCGAATACATCCGCAGCCCGATACAGACCGTGCTGATGGTGAGGCAGATCGCTTGCGTGACGATGCCCCAGCTTCGCATCGAGTTCCGGTAGTCATAAGTGAGGATTTGATGCCCCGGCGATGGTGGTGGAAGCTCATTCGGAATATATGCGATAGGAGCCATGATATCAAGCCATGCAGGCAGGAAAGTAATGAGGCCAAATAAGACGAAGGATAAGAGTATTCTCAGCCCCTAGGCCTTCGGTATACTACACGAAAACGACTAGCGTCTAGCATTCATTTCGTGGCCATGGACAGACAGGTGATCGTATACAATGGGGCAGACAAGAAGCAGAATGTGGCCCACGAGTTCACTTCACGACCAGAGGCTGTTTATCAAAGCACAAAGTGCAATGGCTGCACTCCCTTTTGTTTTGCTAGCTGGCTGGCTTAATCCCCCGGCCATTCGCTCCTCTCCTGTCCTCTCCTCACGCGATGGCATCTTGCGTCGTACAAGCAAAACTTCAAAAAAAAAAAAAGAGGAAATAAAACAAGTCGATTGAGGAGCATGGATGATGGGACTGTATCGTGGGTGACGATTAATCCGCCTGCGTCGTCGTCATACTGCCTGTTCAGGCCTGTCCATACGGACTGAGCGAGGTCCAGCTGGCTGAACGCTTTGCTGCATCAACACGTGTAACATCGCCCACTACTATATGTCGAGGGACCTTCGAAAGCTCCTGCATCATGCTCACCGTCAAATTGTTGGCGATGGATCTTCATGCACTATACTTGCATATCGCCATGAGCTGGTCAAGGCACGAATGATATGGTTGGTCTGGCCTGCTCTGCAAGAGATGCAGCTGAAAGGCTGGACCGCTCTATTCTCTTTTTGCTTCATTCCGCACTTCTTCTTCTTCTTCTTCTTCTGGTCAGTGCTAAGCGAAAGCGAAAGAACAGGAGTACTCACATTAAAGGTACCACTTTGCAGTTCGATAAACTGCCGGCGGCAAATTATGGCCACTCCGCAGGGCGAAAAAAGGGCGCTTCTGTACGACTGAAATCGGAAACCTGCAGCATCTGTACCACTAAATTACCACACCAGGAAATTCAAGTTGAAGCGAATAGGAATCCATTATGATTTCTGTTATCGCCGTGTTGCAAAATAGACGAGCTTGATTCTGTTCTGGCTCATTATTGGCGATGCTAGACTTCCTCACCGAGCGAATCTTCCCGATGCACCTGTAACCCTCAGACACTGTCATTCGTATAACCCTCGATCTTGGGCAGTGTTTACATTGGTATAGCGGAATTATGACCACTGATAAAACAAGATTTATCATATGACGCTAGGCCGTTTAGTCTTTGGGCTGCCGTTATCTGTATTGAGCTATTCTGCGAGTGTAGATGTTGATCAGACATCGAGATAGACGTTGGAGTCGTAGCCAGACGAACTAACTCTGTTGTCATAACAGCCAAAAAGACATTTGAGTGTAATGACACGAGCCGTCATACACTTGATATAATGAAAGGTGAAGATAGAGCAAGTGGTGATAAGGCAGTTTATGGCATGTCCATTCGTACATTGGTATTAAGCTCTTGTGCAAAAATTCAGTGTGATAACTTATACGCGTACCTTTTTTCTTTGCCCCGTCGTCTGCCGCAGGGACAGAGTAGTGTATTGCCATTGCCTTTCTGCCCTCTCACAGGGTCACCGCTAGCATTCCGTTCAGTCCTTCTTCCCAGCTCTCTATTAACTCCCCACAGGAAATTTCCAATGCCGTAACGTCGAGAGTCTTCTCTAATGAATCACGCAATTTTTGGCCTTCCTTACCCGCAGCTGTGCCCGCGAAGACCAGATCAACCAACGAGCCCAGCATGCCCGGTTTGGACTTAAGTCTGCGGACGTTTGCCCGGATGCTGTCTTGAACCTGACGGGCTAAGCTAGTAATCCTTTCAACGCGTTCCTTGGGTAGTTTAGCAGACTTGCTGCCCTTTTTCGTTGCGATGGTTGACATTTGTGACACGGCAATAAGGGACTCGATGATAAGGTAAGATTCATGAAAGAACCTCCAAGACGGTGCATAGGGAGTTTCCGACTTGAGGAAGATAGCCGCATCCAACAAGATCGGTGAGATTTCGCTATCATTCAAAGCAACACGCTGGGCCTTCGAACTCAGCCATTCTTCTACTTGCGTCAGGCAAGCGTCGGCCTCATCTGCAGTAACCGATTTCGATCCAGCCAAGTGATACACCACCTTCAAGACATTCAGATTGTTCTTTGTGGCGTCTACTTCCGGTAGTGTCATATCGAATCCCGGATTCGATTGGAGGAGGTTGCCAATACTAGGCAAGGCTGCCTCCACAGACACAGGCTTCTGGGTAGCCATATCCTTAAGAAGACTGAAGAGCTGGTCGGTCATTCTGCTCGACTTGACCCATTGTTCCTATATCCTGTTAACCGTCGACGATCAACATTAGACGGCTTGGACAGACATACCCGAGGTAATGGTCCAAGACGCATCCGCTGCTCAAATGTCGGGTGGGCAGGTGGCTCGCAGTTCATGAATGCATCGAATGAGCGTTGGTCGAAGAGAGCGGATTCATCTTGCGCTATACATTCCATCTCGTATGTAAGTAGTAGTCCATGATTAATGCCTTGTGTACCTGCTATACTGACCAACTTCATCGTAACGACCCATTGGTGTTCCTCCAACCAGTCGTTGAATTCGCCTCGCTTCCAACGCGTACATCCTGCGGCAGACACTCTGCTTAAGGCGTCTTTGAAGGTCTATGGTGCTCTCCACGTTCACGTAGCTGCCATAATCCAGGCCATTCGACCTGTTTCGGACGGTTGTTATTTCTGCAGTGCGATAGAAGTTGAGGCCTTGCATGAGAGCGATTTGCGGGTCAAAATCCTTATATTCTGCGCCTTCAATCGGTGGTGCTGAGTGCGGGTGGATGGTCGCAAGGCGTGTAAACAGGTTGTGCGCAACAGTCTCATACTGGACCTGCTTCACAGAAAGTTTGCTGAAATTCTTCAGAGCAAGCGAGCCCGCGCCGAGACGGAGGTAAATCCGCACAAGCAACAGTAATGCATGATAATTGTGAGGCGAATCATGAAGGAGGTGCTCCAGTATCCCGGTTGCGCGAATGAGAGCGGTGTCTGGTACTTGTTTTTGGATTTCATCTACCTGGACTTCACTAAAGCGCATCAAGCACATGGCGGCAAGCACGCAGAGGTCATCGCTCGGATGGCTTTCAATCGCAGAGGACTCCGATTTCTGCTCCGGGGAACACATGCCACGATAAGCCTGCAAACAGCGAGAAATGTAATTCTCAACCATTTCCATCGTGACATTGGTCTCATCAGAGGACAACCTGAAGCAATACTCCAGCTTAAGTGCATTGATCACTGAAACCCCCTTGAACGGAGAGGCCGCCTTTGCAGATTTGTTAGCTGAAATACACCATGAATGATTATAGGGAACTTACATTAACTTCACTTTCCTGGTTCTTGAGCACGTACTCCACGAATTTTGACGTTTGGTCCATTTTCAAATCAACCAAATATAGCTGAAGGTCACGATAGCAGTGGAGCTTGTTCTTATTATGATCGAAATATCCTTGACAAGCAGAGTAAAGATCATCCGTTGTCAAACACCCTGCCTGGACAGCGTAGTGAACGATGTCCAAGTACGCCAACTGCGCATTGCGAGACTTCGGCTCAGACTTCATGAATTCTTTGACGAAGTTTTGGGTTTCGGTGGTGGTTCTTAAAAAGACAACATGTCAGCTCATTCCACGCGTGACAATGTGAAGAAGGTAGGGTACTTACTCAAGAGAATTTGTATTCCGAGCAGACGTAACAAGCAGACTCCAAACTGACCAATCATCACGCTCCTGTAGAGCTTTTCGTTCATCCTCGTTATTGGGAATGGCAAGTAGGCTTTTGGCGTAGGACAAGCCCTCAGTCCACATTCCAGCCTTCTCCAAACTTTTTAGTTTGATTGTGACAAAACTCCAGTCATTCTGAACGATCCGCGAGCTAATTCCTAAATTCTCGCTGTCGAGGATTTTTGCGATTTCGGAAAACCGGTCTTGGGATTCGAGGATTTGGGTCAGAAGTAATAGCTCCTCAGTGGTTTGGATAGCTCGACCAGGGCTCAATACTTCTTTCTGTATATAGTAGACCGTTACTATCACATCGCACGGTAGTCATTGCCTATTCCTATACAGCAACGAACGGGAAACGGGGAAAGCATACGGGATCGGAAGGAACGTTATCGGCAGCTTTTGAAGCCATGCGATAGGCTAAAGTTCCAAAGAGCTTACGCTCAGCTTCTGAGCTCCTTGGGTCTGTAGCTGTAAGCTGGCTGAGGAAGATGGCCCAAAAATAGTACTTTCGTGTCTTAGGAAAGTTGCTCTGGAGACTCATGGCAGCCTATAAGATGAAAAGCATATAGTTTAGTCTGTGCCCTCTCTTTGTGAACTTTAGAAGCCTCACTGACCTTTTGCGCTGACTTCCAGTCGTTGTTCTCAAAGGCATATGTGAACCAACGCATCTGGATCTCCAACTCTTGCGGTTTGGCCTTAGCAGCCTTTTCCCAAAGGCACCGCCTGATTTCTTCCTGATCCATCATTTTATCGAGAGTGTCGTGGAGAACGTCAAGGGTTTCAAGGTCCGTCGCGGGTGGTTCGGATTTGCATAACTCGAGGGTCTCTGTGATACCACGCTGGTGGTGGGCCTCGTCGGCATGTCGAAAGAGTACATGTGCTTTCCATGCCTATCATCCAGCAGAGTCAATTAGCATGGTTTTAAAAGAAAGAAATGATTGCCGTATTGAGCGAGAACTATCAATACGGGTATCCAGAGCCCAATATTCCTTCCCTCCCCACCACCAGCCCCATGGACTGCAATAAACCCACTTTCAAGAACCTCGTGTCCTCCCCCTTCTTCATACGTTTCTCGATAAGCTGCAAAGCTTGCTTAAAATTTTGGCTGTCAATAGCATCTTCGATCTGCTTATTGCGCCGTTGAAAAACGGCATCGTTGGTGTTCGACACCATGGTTCCGGTATGCGGGGGAATAGAGGAGGTTTATCTATGCGACTAATGGCGCACCGTTTAAATTGAGACGCAGACGCAGCCAAAAAAGAATCCGTCTGCTGCGCAGCAGAGCACAGCACACGGTGCAAAATAGAGGTATAGAGTACAAAAGCGTGGAATACAAAGGGAAGCCGCTGGATTGACTTTGCGATTCTTCCTTTTTTTTTTTTTTTCGGCGGGGGAAGTTGAAGGCGGTGATAGCTGATGTCAGCTCTCAATAGTACAATTGCAAGATACTGACCATGAGAATAATCGAAAATATAATAATGGGCAACCGATTAGAATTGCTATGAACCAGTTTTTGTTCGACTGTTCCATTTGATGAAGACACATCCTTGGTGGTGTAATTATTACTGATTGAAAACAAAGGCGGGTATCTGAACCATACTTTAACGGCATAAGGCTTCACCATGAGATTGTTTGATGGTAGAAAGCACTGATGTGTATCATACAAATTTACAGGTAAGTCATGAAACAGACGCAATAAGAGTAAGGAGTAGACATATTGACATATACCCGACTCTACAAAACTGACAGGAAGGATTGTAATATGAATGTATACCAGTGAAAATCTGCATTTCCCTTTTCGCTCAATTGCATTCAATGAATAAAGAAAATATCCTTGCAGACCAGTAGCAACCATTCCTGACAGGGACCGAGTGCCTAGAGCAGCATGTGTTTGCTGGGGGTTCAGAACGCATGGCCCGGTTGCCCGTCAAACAAACACCGATCCATGGATAAAGAGAACTGCTATTCAAGGGGTTGGTTCGTGTTTTCGTATCCTAGTGAACAACCACTGAGGAGAAAAGGCCATGGAGGACAGCAGGGCGTGCAAGGCATGTTCACGCCTCACCGACGAAGACACTTTCCAATTTTCGGGTTCATCGCGGTCTGACAATGACGCTGCTACCGAGAGGACTCCTTCCGAGTCCTCGAGCTAAGCATGTATGGTTATTCTCGTCACCTTTGACCAGATGGACCATATTTCTTTTGCGTTAACTGTCGCGTGTTAGTAGATAGAATACAGAAAACCTGGGAATAAGATATGGCCCGACAGTCAAGCCCACGTCAGACACAGCACTCACCCAATGCTTCTTGCAATCCCGATAAGCCCTGCAGAGATCAATCAGTCAGTGGCAAGTAACATTAGCAACGGAACGGAATCCAGACAACTGGCATCACAAGTGATAACACAGCCATACAGACGCTCAAATCTTGCAGGGCATCTGGCAATACTTACTGAAAGTAATCGCCACACATTTCCCGGTCAAACCCATTCCGTCTCATGCACTTAAGACTCCGATCCGCGAAGTCCTGGCAAGGATCGAAATACTGGCTGGCACTCTTGCTGTTCGTGCAAAGAAGGACATCGTTAGCGTCCGAATCATTTGTTGCATGTTATTGCATAAGCGCAAATGTATATCGTGTGCCCCAGAGCCGGACAGACTAGGGGGTTGTCTCTTCGAGCCGACGGCCACGAGACGATGTTGAACCCCCAGTAAAGTAATAATCCATTCAGTCTTGTAGCATTAACCAAGCAATGTAATCCGGGCGTAGGGCAAGGATAGACGCAGAATGTATGAGGGCGGAAAGAGATCCGGAGAGAAAAGAGACCTACTGGGAGAATTTTCGTTCGGTCTTTTCCCAATAACCGTCTGCGGGAGTCTCCGGAGCATTGGAAGACGTGGCCATCACGAGAAATATATGTACCTAGCTGCTGTAACTTACTCGGCGGCTGATTCGATACACAGAGTAGTCGATATATTCCGAGTAGAGTCAAGATGCGAAGTCCGCATGAAGTTCTAATTAACTGCCCGACACCGCCCGGCATTTCTCCGAGGAAGCGCCGCGCTTGGCGCGGAGAACAGATTGTGAGGATGGCTTCATTTTTGACGAATGGGGCAAGTGGGAGAGAAAACTACAGAGTCTCGCATTGATGCCATGTTGATTTCCCTTAGGGTGTTTTCACAACTGTTTGATCCCATAGAATTGACGCGAAGACTTTTTGTTCTTACTGGAGACTCGGGATACGACTTTGATCGTCTGTATAGCATACTCGTTAGGGTGTAAGATCGCACATTATGGACAGCGCTAGTGAGCACCTACGGAGTACTCTGGTGTAAAAATACCACCGCGTGAACACAGACACACCGTCTGTTTCAATTCTATCCTTAGCCCCATAGTTCCGTCGCTTGAGCACGGGAGACGGAGTACTGGAAACTTGTCCATCTACTGCCACCACCTCGCACTCTATTTCCACGACCAGAGTAATTCCACAACCACGCTTGCAGCATTGCCACGACGATGCTCCTCCATTTTTCAGCGATGACAACGGGTCTCCGGAAGAAAATAATGGGTGGTCCCTCTGCAATTACTCCCCCTCCTCATCGAGCGCATGTTGTCGCAATCTTTGCAGCTTCGCTCTCACCCACATTAGCCTCAATTTTATCACATCCATAACTGATCACCGTCTTTCCCTTATTAGGCTTTGAACATCTTGAATGGTACCTTGCCCTTCACACGTTTCACGCAGTGGCCCTCCTCTACAAGCATGCTCACAGTTGCAATGAAGAAGATAAGTTTGGTTTGCCATCTGTAGCCATGGACAACACCCTCTTATTGGCATCTTTCAAGGGCTGACAGGAAGACATCAATCATCCAAGGATTGGGATAGACTGCCGCTTGACCCGAGTCAGGGCTTCTGCAAGCTAATAAGTAGTGCTAATTGTGGGATGAATAGATCCTTTTATCTGTCAGTAAACGCAATCACGCGTAGTAATGACTCCCTTGGTGAAGTTTGTCTCTGGTCTGGGTAAGTCGGCATTTGCACCAAGTATTCTGTACTCCGTAGTAAATGATAGTCGGAACATCACTCCCCTGATGGATAACTTTCCGCTCGAGAGATCTCCGTCCAAAAAAAATCACCCCAATTGCGCTAACGAATCCCAGGAATATGCCGGTAAGCCAAATGCGCATGCTGGAATTGCTGTATATTCCATTGCCGAAAATGCTAGATAGCAGTAGTGGTGAAGTTTATCCATCAGATAGATCATGTGCAATCCCACTTTGGGCCGTTCGCATAATAGCTTCGCGTAACAGCCGAACACGGGAGTGTGGTTCTCCAACTCCGTATATTGGGCCCTCTGCTCCGGCCTTCCAAGCCCGTAGACTGTCGGATGGTGTAGAATTTTGTGATCCATGGAACGCTCCCGACAGGCGATGCCGTCGCTGATTCGCCGAAAAACCTTTACACGTATTTGCGGGCCGACAGATTTTCCATGATTACCCTTGACCTCCCATCATGAGCATTTCATTCCGCGAGCACATGGCAGACCATAACCATAGCTTCTACCGATGTCGAACCAGACAAAGCAGTGCTTTCCATTACCAGGACCCCTTCACGACCATTGCACCAAGCATTATCGTTGCAAATGTGACACCTGACAGTCGAATCGTGGTTCCGAGGATGCCTCTCTTTTGGGTCAGTCCATGACGGAAATCGGAGGTTTTGGGAACGTGGGGCCTTGAGATTGATTGCTGTCCGCGTAGAATGTGGAAGAATCGTGTCAATAACTACTAAAGAGCACAGGCCAAGTATGATTAAGCATAGGATCGAAGAATTCTCACAGGCCGCAAGACAGTGTCTCCAAGAATCGGGCCTGCAGATATAAATACCTCCTTTTCTGAACCGGACTAGGCTTCATTTTCTTCCCATTGTCGTCCAACATCGAGAAAGGTTTTGTCTTTGCAATCCTGCCCAAGCCCTGCCCTATCCAAGCAAACCTCGAGGTTGTCCCCCCATCCTATCGTACTGCCCACCTTTCCAATTGGACTGTTTTTGGAAAAAAATTTTTGAAGGGATTGTGTTGAGTAAGTCTCGCCGTCGAGATATAGAGTCGCTTTCCCCAGTGCATCTGGCTCATGTGAGCGTAGAACAATGGCAACCGCAGAGACCATAACCACTGCCTCCCCCGTGGGACACCTCCAGCTCAATGGCACAGAGACTGCCACCGACAAAGCCCTCCAGGCGCAGCCCAGTGGACGTGTTGCTTTTGACCCATCTAAGCACTTGAAATTTACTCCTCCTTCCAAAGTGTACACGATGAATGAACTTGGTTACCCGGAGAGCCGTGGAGTTTCCCCCGTCGGTGTTTCTGAGCCGTTCCCCTTGTTCTCTGCTGAGGCCATCCAACAAATGCGAAAGGAGGTGTTGAGCGACGAAGTAGCTGCCAAGTTCCAGCATTCCAGTGACCTTGCACAAAGCCAGCTGCGAGGCTTTGCGGCTGAGTAAGTGACCGACTGGGATCCTCCTCCACGAGCCCTTGATTAGTGAATGCCCTGTCCTAACAATCGTTCCTCGCTTCTTGTAGATGCGCTCCGTTTGTTTATGACGCCTGGAAAAACCCCGAGACTCTCGCTATCATTTCGAAAATCGCGGGTGTTGACCTCGTGCCGGCTATGGACTATGAGATCGGTCACGTGAACCTCGCAGTAAACAGCGAAGAGGAGAAGGCTAGAGCTCTTGCCGCTGTGAAAGAAAAGCTCGAGTCCGGAGCTTCATGGGAGGACGAAAGCCCTATCGTCGACTGGCACACTGACAGCTATCCGTTCGTTTGCGTGACGATGTTGTCTGATTGCACGGACATGGTTGGCGGTGAAACTGCTCTGAGAAGGGGAGATGGTAAGGTGTTCAAGGCCCGCGGACCTCAGATGGTAAGCTCATAGGGGACTTCCATGATTATCCTTGGTTGTAAGTTAATGAAATACTTTCCGACGGCTCTAGGGATCGGCTGTTATTCTCCAGGGACGGTACATTGAGCATCAGGCTCTTCGCGCGCTGGGAACCACGGAAAGAATCAGCATGGTGACTTCGTTCCGACCCCGCTCTTCGGCGATCAAGGATGACACTGTTCTCACTACCGTCCGTCCAACTTCGAACCTCAGCGAATTGTACCTCGGATTCGCCGAATACCGGTTTGAGATGCTCGAAGACCGTTTCCGTGCTATCAACCGACACCTGCGGGACCAGAAGCGGGCTAGACGTGCTTTCGACACTCGCGGTGTCAAGCAATTCATCCGTGAACAAATCGAGTTCCTGGAACACATGGACAAGGAAATTGTCCAAGATGAATTGGTCAAGAAGGGCGTGGTTGACGACAGCCATTTGCTTTCGGAAGAGACCAAGAAGGAGCGATCCAGGAGACGTGGTGATGTCGCTGGCGAGAAATAACTGAAGAACCGAAGCGCTACATTTCCTTTCGAACATATTCATCGGCTTCTCCCTTCCCCTTTTAATTCTTGTGATGATTTGACGACTGACGGCTGATTGCTGCTATCGGGGTTGCGACTCGGATAAACGTTGCATATTTAGAATTTCAAAAAGTCGTTTTTCTTTTCTGAGACTTTGTGGCGCTTAAGGCAGTATCATTTTGGCGTCTTGTCGCATGGGAAAATGCCGTTCAATGTTTTATGTGACATAGATATTCAACGATTTAAATAATGAATAAAACGTTTGATCTTTGCTGTAGAAAGCGGATTGACTGAGAGTGGCTTCGAACATATCCAAGAAAATTTGTATCATTGCTGAATTGAACTGAACTGAACCTAGAACCTAATATGTAGCGAGCTCTGGATATGCCAAAGAGACATCCCGAAATCAATTAGCAAAGACTTTTCCTTCTCGCAGGAAGGATTTGTCAGTTGTCCAATTGCTCTGAGCACGACATTTCTCTAAAGCGAGAAAGGTTGGTATATTCCCGGGGATAATACCAGTTTCCACAAGACTGAGTGCCATCCAGGTCGCCACCATCGTCTGCTGCCTGCCACGGGAAGAAAGAATTAAAAAGACGAAATAACCAGAAGGCGTCCTTTGTTAAACTATAGCCGTCGAAATAGCAAGAATTAATTATTTTCAAGTCCCAAGAAACACGACTCTGGAGGCTTTGATCAGTGGCAGGCCACGAGAGAAGACGATGGAGAAACTGAAAGAAACGAGAAACAGAAAAGATGGGCAAGGAACGTCAGCGTAAAATGTACCAGGAGGTACTTTTAGCACTTATTGCATCATATTCCTAGTGCAGGGGTGGTATGAGCTGTACCATTGACCGCACGGCCACAAGCCAGTCAAGTCGACAAACCGTGTCAAATAAATGCCACGACATAACTGTACGATAAATGTCCCAGCAATAAACAATATAGTATGTCCGAGCGTGCATGCAAGTAAGCGTCCTGAGCTTTTATGGGCCCAGCGAGTTCCTGATGTCCAGCAGAGGGGCTTGAAATATACCGTTGGTACTTCGTACTCTGTACATGGTCAGCACATCAAACAAAACGCGAGCAGTTAGTTGAATCGTCAGATGTCAGAGATCTTCATGGCATGCTGAAAGACAAATAAAGTGAGCAAGTGAGCAGTCGAGCAATGAGAACCAAATCGACATTTGGATGATAATAAGAATGACCGTGTTCTAATCCATAAGGGGGAGCAACACGGAGCAAATGTGTGGGATAGAATATGTTCCATACCAGGAATCCCAAGCATTTCTCCAATACCTAACACTCAGCCAACAATCCTAAACGACTTCTGTTGAAGCAAGTCGGATGCTGTGAAGTGTGGAAGGAAGAAAGTAGTTGAGGTGAACAGAAATTCGAGTGAGTTCGAATTCCCTGTTTCCGGGTTCTCAGTTTGTTGCCCATTTTGGGACTAGCACGATCACCTGCTTTGTTTGGTCTGTTTGCACAGTTTGCACAGTTTGTTTCGCGCATCGCAGAAAGAAAGTCATGTTCACGTCGTCCTCGACGCCGTCTACTACCGAGTATTCACGCCAGGAGTGAGCATCACTTCTGCTATTTGCTGTCGACACTACCTAAAGCATACCCATTTTCTCACTTGCCACTCTCGTTTCTTGATTTCGACCGAACCGCTTTTCCCCCGGTCTCTACGAGTTGTCAGGTGGGCTGCGTGCCTGTCGATCTCAACCATCTGTACCTGCGTTCTTTCTCTCTATCTTTTTATATCTTTTACTGTGGCTTTCAAAGAAGCGCGCATTGAGGAGCGACCACAACATGCCCAAGCCGTCGAGCTCCGGTGATCCAGCGGCCGAGAGTCATACAAGTGGCGCAATAGCGCAGAGTGTGGAGGTAGACGCATCTGGGGTAAGTTGGACCTCTATCCATTCGAACGGCCTGCTTGGTATGAGTCACTAAAGTTCAGTATCTAGCTCTCTCAGACGTTACAAAAGCACGTTGATGACCTCCGTTCATTGATACAATGTGGCATCTGCATGAAACCGTTATACGAACCCTTCACCCTTGCCTGCGGGCATACTTTTTGCTATAGTGTCAGTTTTATATCCCAGATGACTTTTACGCGCAAGGAAAAGACCCTGACCGTTTATTAGTGCCTAGCATCTTGGTTTCATGAGGAAAGAGCAAACAAGTCATGTCCAGATTGTCGAGCTCCAGTGAAAACACAACCGTCGCCTGCTTATTTGGTAGGTTGCTGTAGATGATGGTAAAGATTTTCTATTGAATCTGATAGCTGATGTTTCTCAGGTGCGGTCAATAGTACAATTATTCACGAGTCGCGCCGAGCTCTTGGGAAAGGGAGAGACCACCGCTAGTCATTTGGATGAACAACAGCAGGAAGCGCGGAGGCTGAACGAGGACAAGAGCAACACCGACCTCGGTTTATTCCGAGGTGCATTTAAACCATGGATACCAGTTCCTCTGCCCATCGTTGACCACGAAGACAATGTCGTTCGCTGTCCGAACTGCTCGTGGGAGTTAGAGGAAGATACTGGTTGCGTTCAATGCGGATACCGCCAGGACTTGGATTCGCAGGCTGACTCGGCAGGTTCCGCGCAATGGAGCGAATCGGAGGAGAATTCAGAAATGACCGATTATTTTGATGAAGAAGTCGAGGATGGGTTTGACGATGTTGACGGCTTCGACTGGGGAAGCCATCTTCCCCCCCTACCTTGGCCTTCCTTCTACACCGAACGTCTCCAACCTTACGTAAATTGGCGTGCTGCTCCTCAGACCATTGAAATCAGTGATGGGGAAGATGATGATGAGGAGGAAGATGATTACGAGGACGAGGATATGGACTCTTTCATCGACGATGATGAGCATGTGGACGGGGAAGACCATGAGTCGGCATCGGATCGGTCGACAGTAGTAGATGGCCATGGGGACAGCAGCCCAGCCCACTATGGCGAGTCGCAAATGGAATCCGATTTCCCAATCTCTCAAGAGGGTGGGTATGTCGACACGGGTGACGAGGGAGTCGACGAGAACGAAGAAGAAGCGGGGGACGAAGACGACGAAGACGACGATGAGGATCCAATACGGCCACCCGTGGCTGGACAACGACGCCATATATCTAGACCAACAGGGCCACTGACAAGGCGCGGTGCTGCTACTCCATGGGCGCCTGGTGGCATGCAGTCGGTGGCGCATCAACGCATTGGCCTGGAAGTCCCGCGTAGCCAGCATCCGAACACGACAGGGTCTTCGGTTTCCAATACAGTCGACATCTCTGATGACTCTGATGAAGGTCCCGTTGCCCCGACAAGGAGAAGGGGTCAAGCCAGGGACTGGATTTTCTGATCTATCGTTATTCGGACTCGACTTCGACGACGGCCAATTGCATGATTCTGGGGGAAATAAAATGTCCCCAGATCGTAGGAGTAGGCCACGACCACGATTACAATGACCGGCAACATTTCCTCCTCTCTTTCAGGTCTCATTGGTACGGCGCTCAGGTTCCGGCTTCAGCCTAGCAATTTGTGACTTTGAGAAACTGTAATTCTGCCATTCTCTTTATATCGAAAAATCTTTACGAATACCCCTGTTTCTTTTTGCTTTGCTCGTTGCATCAAAGTTTTGGTATCGGAGTCTCTCGGCAAGGGCGTTATCACGGAATATATTTTATAGAATCACGTCGTTAGATGCAGATGCCTCTCAGGAACGATTGAGACAATGGATTATATCTTCATTGATGCGCAATACTATGTCCAAGTACAGATAGAAGTTAGCTCCTCGAAGTTAGGGCATCGGATGCGGCAGAGTTATATCATAGGTCGACTGCGGGGTCTTTTTTTTCTTTCTCTTCTTTCTCATTTCCGGCTCTCATTCGAACACAACTCCATCTATTGCAGCTAGAGCAACATCCAAACACTTATCCATCCTCACCATGACCTCTACTACCAATCTCACAGCCCTACCACCGGGATCCCGTGTCCTCGTCACCGGCGCCAACGGCTACATCGCTTCGCACGTGGTGAACCAACTACTGCAACAAGGCCTTGTAGTACGAGGCACCATCCGCGCCCCGAAACCATGGCTGGACGAGTATTTCACACAGCACTACGGACCGGACGCGTATGAATCAGTGATTGTGTCCTCATTCGAGGATGCAGACGTTGTTAGTCGGATATTGGATGGTGTGGATGGACTTATTCATTTAGTACACATAGCTGCATTCATTCGCTGAGATTGGGCTGGGAGAAGTATTGAGGCTAATGAAGTAACAGGCATCCGATTTAACATTCGGAACTGATCCCCACGCCGTGATTCCATGGGTGGTCAGAGCGACAGTGAACATCCTCGAAGTAGCATCACAGAAGCCACAGATCCAGAGGGTGGTATTATGTTCGTCTTCGAGCACGACATATATGCTGTATCCTGAGCCGAACGGGCGTACGGTTGATGAAAGTAAGAACACAGACCAACGCCATCAGGTGTGGCTTAGATATGGACAATGCTGACCGTCCAGATACGTGGAATGATACCGCGGTGAGAATGGCCTGGGATGACCAGACACCCGAGAACGAAAAGGGTGTTGCTGTCTATGCTGCATCTAAGACAGAAGGCGAACGACAGGCGTGGAAATGGATTGAAGAGCATCAACCGCACTTTCAGTTCAATACGGTGTTGCCGTGTTTCAATGTGAGTTCCTTCATAACGCACCAGAACAAAACATACAAGGTAACTGATGTTTGAACTCCAGGTTGGAAAAATTCTCCATCCAGAGATTTTCGGCTCAACTATGGGCTGGACCCGTCGTCTACTCGAGGGAAATCCAGCTGCGTTTTCCAAGTTTCCTGAGCGTATGGTCTCGTTTCACCATCTACTACCGACGGAAGCTAACCACTACTCTAGAATGGTTCGTCGACGTAGAAGATGCCGCTCGCCTGTGCGTAATTGGCTTGTTAAACCAAGCCGTGAACTCGGAGCGAATTTTTGCCTTTACAGAGCAGCTGAACTGGACCGACGTGGTGAACATCTTCCGCGAACTTCGCCCGGACAACAAGCAGATTCCGAATCCCCCAGCCAACGAAGCACGGGATCGTACTGATATTCTTCCCAGGAAGAGGGCAGAGGAGCTGCTGAGAGCTTTTGGTCAGGATGGATTTACTCCAATTAAGGCGAGCTTGGAGAGAGGAATTGAAGGATTAGAATAATGGTTTCATGTCCTGGTACATTCAAAGACTAGCTACCCAGTTCCATGTCTACCAAACGTACAGTCCCGCCTTGATCCAAACATAAATCCTCGAATCAAGAGACAAATACAGACAAACCACTCAATCACTCCCGTCAGTTTCCTTAGTCGTCTTCTTCCTCTTGTTCCCACGCGGTTTCTTGACGTCTTCTCCTTTGGCCGTATCACCAGCCCCGTCACCGTCAGCAGCACCAGCCACAGGCACATCCGTATCAGTACCGGCTTTTCTCATGGCGGTCTGTATCTTTTCTTCTAGGCGACGGAAACGCATGCGCGCAGCGGCGACCTGGATGTTCATGGTTTTGGCCACGGCAGGCCAGTCGATCTTTCCATGCGTTATTGGTTAGCATTGATATCTCTTTTACTGCCTTGTTGATATGCACGAGACTGGATGGGCTCACCTGCTCGTTGCCGCGGGAATGTTTGATACAGACATACAGGAAGCGAAGATTTTCGTCTGGTTGGACGCCGCCCATTGTGTTTTCGGATTTGACAGCGAAGACTGTACGTGGTTGATTATGGGCAGGTATGGATGGTAGAATATCAGGAATATTAGAAGATATGAGAAGCTGTGGGATGTAGTGTCATGGAAGAGGTGCTGAGGCTAAATATCAAGCCTGTTGTCAGGTGATGAAAGAGGTAGACGCTAGCCCTAGTTTCTCTCTTTGTTGGTGTATTCACTACTAAACACCATCCACTTGAGCAGTACAAACAGTGTCTCAGGATCGTTTAGACATTATGAATATGGATCATTATATCGTTATTTCATTCCCTCGTGAATAGATATCAGTACCAGTTATCAAGGCATGCATGTCCAGGTCAGCCTGGGGCCATCAAGTGATACAATATATACACATTGCTAGCCGTAAAATCCTAAGGCATTACGATTATCGTCTATCAGTCGTCCGTATCTGTAGATATCAGTCAGCGTTGTCAGTGTTAAAATGTAGACGATAGACTCACTCCAGCAGCAGCCGAAACATATAGACTTCCATATCCTCATTCCTCAACGCCGTCTGCGCCCATTCCTTTCCCCCTAGTGCTATATCCCTGGCAATCAATCTGCCCTCCTCCTCCTCTTCAAAGAACCGTAATATCTCGACATACCCTCTCATCTGTAGACTCAGCGGCACATAGTGCACCCATGGTACTAGTGTATCCGCATGCCACTCGCGGAAGAACGCCAGCTTCAGCGGCACGCTCTGGCTCTGCAGGAAGGCGTAGAAGCGCCCGCTGTATGCATTTCCGTCCATATCGAGGAGATAGCGGTATCGCCAGGCTTCGGTTTGCGGGTCTGGCTGTGCTTCGCCGAAGAAGGCAATTTCTTCTTCGCAGTCGGCAACGGCGCATTGGTTGATGAGGGTGAATTTGAGGTTGAGGAATTTGCTGCTGTAGGTCTGGTTCTTTTCCTCCCGTTGCGGCTGCAGGAGAGTGTCATTGGGTGTCGCTGTCGGCTGGTCCATGTGAAATCGCCAGCTGTCCTGTCCGCGCAGTTCGCATGTCATGGGGGTTGGATTCTCGCGGGATAAGAGCAGCTGCTGATTCTCGTTTGGAGCAGCCTTGGTTAGGTTGGTGATGAGGAGTTGGCGCAGTTGGCTGCGCCAGGTGCCTCCATCGCTGTATCCCCCCGATGTGCCGCCGCGCCAGTACAGCTGCGGAATCTTCTCGTTCCAGTCCACATCCAGATCCTCGCTAAAAATCGCCATGCGGGAGTAGTAGTACGGAGAGGGATAGAGGATATCCTGGAACGTCGACGGCTTGGACATGGAGAATACAGGGGTCAACTCGGTCGTGATCTTGCACGCATTTGGCTCGATGAAGAAACCCACGTGATGGCGCAGTGCCGGGCTTTGGCAGATATCGCTGAAAGCTGTGTGGTTGGACACCAGGCCTAGAGGCCCATCAGCATACATCGGCGCGTTACCGCTGTTTTCGTCGCCGTCGTCGTCGTCGATACCCAGTCGCTTGGCTGGCGAATCCAACGGACAGGATAATCGACTCCAGAGCCACGTCGCCTGATGGTCGAGGTCGTTGAATCTCGTCCTGGGATTCTGCGCAATCGCCCCTTCGAACTCCTGATGTGACCGAGTAAACTCCCCGGTCACATCGCGTCTTCTCCTTCCAAGCCGGGCCTGCGTCTTTCGTCCCGTGCTCACCATCCAGTCCAACTCCTCGTGCGGCACCACCACCCGGGGCTCATCATGCGCATTGAAAGCGATATCCATATCCGGCAACCACTGCGCGAATGGTGCAATCATTTCCACTGTCGCGGGGGCCTGGAAATCCCCCTGCCCGCCATCGTTTCCCAGATGGATTACCTCTCCCTGGCGAATACACACCCCCATCAACTTACTATTATGAAACCCAAGGTTCTCTCTCGTTCGTGTGCGGATTGTCCGGGGACTCAGCGCCCAGAATGGTAATAACGAGTGATAAATGCCGTCATATTCGTCCACCAGCACCGTGCCCCGACTCAGGGCAAATTCATACCACTTGTCGAAATGCGGCGGCGGTGGCATTCCATATCGACGTCTGTATTCGGCGACGACCTCGGGGAGCGATTTCGACTGGCGCACCTTCACCGCAGCGAACGACTGCTGGGCATCCATTGTGAGTCGTTGGATCGGGTGCTGGCCGCAGTAGGCCAGAGGGGAGGCACGGAACGGACGGTGGATGACATGGTACCGTCGATTGCCGAGTACAAGCAGCAGCAGAATCGACAATGCGACGAGGGTGTGCCGCAGTGCTATGCGCCGAGTGCCGAGTTCAAGTTTAGGGTTGTGGATGGGCAGTCGGGAATATTGACCACGGGCGATGTCAAGGTTGACTTTGTACCAGTCAAACCAAGATGCGAATAGAAACCATAGCTGAGAGCGAAGATGCATGGCTATCCATGCAAAGTTATCTCCAGTCAGCTTCAATGCATTTGCGGTTAACGGTGACCAGTACTGAGCACAGCCAGAGAGAAACGATACAACTGGCACACGGAATAAAGTGGAATATGTGGCTTTTATTATTCTGTTCGTCTGAGGTCAGCCAGGCATTCTTAACTAGTTAGTAAATTATCGCCTGTCTTCATCCCTGACACAGCTAAGCAGAACGGGAAGACTACGTGGCGTGCGTCAGCCTGCCGCCATGGCCATTCAACGTCTATCCAACGGCCTTCCGGGACTAAATACGCAAGAGAAACCGTCAGCCTTGTCAAGCCTATGGCTGCTATCGAGCAAAAAACTACGAGCGCCCTGATGCCTGCCCTTCTTGTCTAGTAGGTGAGCAGTGCTGCCCTGAACTCACCTGGTGAGGGGCAGAATCTCACCTGAGTGGTATGCAACTACTTGATATTGCCACGAGTTTCTCCAAGATCATGTTCAAGATACAGTTATAAATAGAAGGAGCGTTGTCTGGCACGGGTGGTTTATTTGTGATAGGGGATGATCTGTAGGGAGCTAAGGATGTGAGAAGTATTTGGGTCGACATTGACCTTGTATAGTACTATGTCTGGCAGTAATAACGGGGAATAAGGGAATAATCCAGGATTATTCCACTAGTTAGTCAAATGATAGTATCTTGTAACAGCTGTTTTAGGGCATGTCACCGTCCCAGACCTCGGGATCAGCTTAATCTAGGTGGACCGATCCAAGAATATGATCGCATTGCACAGGCGAAGTGGCCACCGATAGGGATCCTGAATGAAGAGAGCC
This sequence comes from Aspergillus sp. MA 6038, assembly GCA_003004525.2. Classification (NCBI taxonomy): domain Eukaryota; kingdom Fungi; phylum Ascomycota; class Eurotiomycetes; order Eurotiales; family Aspergillaceae; genus Aspergillus; species Aspergillus sp. MA 6038. The sequence continues at coordinate 96,383 of PQME02000053.1, read as the reverse complement.
ATATTTCAAGGCCTGGTAGAGTGTCACATATTTGGTCACCGAGAGCAGAAGACTCTATTCAGTTGCATCGGGCTGGAGAAATACGGGATACATACGGTGTGCATGTTCAGGGTGGCAACACATCCTCAGCCCTAAGTCTTGAACCAGTGGAAATGCAGGATTAGCCTGTTATACCATTATTATGTACAGTAGATATTATATCAAGCGACATCGTAATCGCGATTCCCCTTGTTATACATGGATTTAATCGCAACCTCCATAATCTCCATGAAATGGTCGTGAGCCACCACGACGTCCTCACCATGCCAATCCTCCTCCCCACTATGACCCAGAGTATCCGCATGCGCGCTGTAGTACGAAAGCCCCACGAGGTCTGCGATGTTCCGATATCCCTTGAAGTTAACCCCCGGAGGCAGGATCTCCACCAACGCCGACCCCGGAGTGAGGAACATCTCATGCGCCATCCCAGCCCCGTGCACGCCGACGAGGATGTCCGTATGCTGGACGGTCTCGAGCTGTTCGGCAAAGGAGATATTTGCAAAGTCGATGGACTGCACCGTGACATGCGGGTACTTGGCCTGCACCGCGTCGAAGAACTCGGTGTGGTTGAGGAGCACCCGGGTCTTGGACCGGTCGATGTACGTCAGGACGATCTGGGGACTTTCTCGCCGCGGCTGATGGTCTTCGATGCCATAATGGTCCAGGACACGGCGGGCGAAGGTCCGGATGAGGGGGGAGTCGTCGCAGGGGTGGATGCCCCAGGTGTGCTCCCAGAGGGGATTTCCACCACCGGCCAGGGGGACAATCACGTTTTCAAACGTGGTCTCCTCGGGCCGGAGCTCTTTGAAGCGGCGGATGGGCTTCTTTGCAAAGACGGACCAGAGATCGATGTACGGTCCATCAACACGGTTATCCAGGAACACGACCTGAGTGTTGGCCATGTCGGCCTCCGTAAAGAACGGCTTCCCATCTCCGGGGCGTGGACTCATCTGCAAGACGTCCATGGACAGGAACATGGAGAAGAGCTCGACCAGACAATGCCACAAGTTACCTTCTCCTTCACGCTTAACCAGAAGCGTGTAATTCGAAGTTGACTTCGGTACCGTTATTTCCTCCTCCCCTTCCTTCTTCTTTTGACCATCCTCGTCCTTGTTCCCCTTGCGCTTCCTCTCCCCTGCGTTCAACCATTGATTCAGAATATACCCCGGCCCAGTCTGATACATATAAGTCTCGAAGAACCCCCATTCCGGCACTCGCACGCCGGTCTTCGTCTTTGACGGGGTCTCTGAATTCACCAACTCACAACCAACCCGGAACTCCTGAAAGCGGCCATCGAACCGCGCATTACGCCCAATGCACATCGAATCCACCCGCTCCCCGGCTGTCTGGCTGTGGAAACATGTCAAATCCGATGACGACTTCGAGGACGATTCCGGGGTGCAGTAATCCGTGGCGGAATCGCGCAGAGTCTCGAGATATGGGATGCCGAAGCGTTTTGAGCAATATGGTGCTTGTTCCGGGAACTTCAGGTAGGCTTTCGGGAGACTGTGTTGTGGAGTCAGGAGCTGTTGCTCGTCCCCTGGTTTAGGCTCATGGGGAGAATCCGGAAGATTTTGAGCGCTGAGCCCTCGTGCAGGCGATGACTGAAGCGCATTCAACCCCAGCCCTCTTCCTGATGAAGCCCATCGAGGGACACAATCTGGACAAGGAACCAAGCTAGGGGAGTGAGGAGACCAATACCAAACCGCGACAAGGAAAATGATGACCACGAGGGAAATGGCTCGGAGAGCTCGAGGTTTTCGGCAGAATAGCATATTCGCTATTTGCAATTTGCAATTGCATTTAAAGGAGAGAAAAAGTGCAGGCCAGGGATACTCCAGCCATAAAAAGACCAATCGACATCGTGTCTGTTCCTGATTGTTCTGTGACTCCGCCACGGCAAGTAAGGCTGTAAACAGAATGAAACAGCAGGCATGCAAAGAGTCGAAAACGACACGATCAGCATCTGACAATGACTGATCCACGGCATTATTGTCTACGAGTACGATTTCGTTTCTTTTTATATATCACGGCCAAGAGACACTGTTCCTCCCTGGTTAACTAAACGCGACTAGAAAGCACTAAATCTCTAGCGCGGTCAACGAGCAAATCCTTCTCCTATTCCCAGCGACTAAACTGTCGATCTTGTCGGCCATGATCCAGAGCCTCAATTCTTGTATTGGTTAATGAGGGGCCAGAAAGTGAACTTGCGTTTCCGTAATAGGGTGGTGGTCCATCTGTCGGGATGTTTTCTAGGCAAAGCTCACAGCATAATAGTAGTATTTAGTACAGTGTGGCGGTCTTGTCCACTGGCCTAATGATCCGTCGACAAACATTTCCGATTTTAACAGTTTGCTGTACGTTTAGTGGTGTTTTGGCTGTTACTGTCACTGTCACTGGGTAAGCGTATGGCACCTACAATGCGAAGAGAGAAGAGAAGATATAGGCTGACAGCCAGTAGAAATCTGCTATAACAATAATATCCAGCTCACATCCCAACCCGAACCGACACAAACAAAGCACAAGACCAACCAAGCCTGGCGCAGAAAGAATATGGTTATTGGGCTGATAGCTGGTTCGACTTCGACACCGTCCTCCTAAACCCTAACTCCCCCCCCTTGAAACATTCCTCCCCCTGACACATCTCTCCAACATTCACTTCCTGTCAACAAAAGACTGGAACGGCGAAAACAATGGCATCTTTCAAGATCCACGGGGCACCCGAGGTCTGTGCTGCTTTCCCCCTCCGTCCTGGCATACCCCCAACCTAACACGGCAACAAACAAACCCCCCTTCCGCGACTAGTCGGCCCTGACTAACTTTATTAATAGGCCGAAGGTATGTATGTCATTTGGATATCTTCATTCATGTATACAGACTGAGTAGATGCGCACATTATAAGTCATGAGAAGTATGTTCTGACCACGAATATGTCATAACGCCAAAACGCCTCCAGAGATAAGATCAGTTGATATCATAGTTCCGCTCCCCCCGGTTATACATCACCTTCACCGCCACATCGATCGTTTCCATGAACCTCTCTTGCTCGATGAACACATCATCTTGGTGCCAGTCATCCCGTTTGACGGGCCGCGATTTGGGGGCATGGATGTTAAAGTATTCGTGATCCATAAGCGACGCCATGTTTCGGAATCCCTTGTGGTTCAAGTTATAGGGCGAGATTTCCACCATGGCCGAATTTGGCGGCAGAAACATGCCATGGGTCAGACCCGCGCCATGCACTCCGACCAAGACGTCAGTCCCCTGGATGATCTCCAGTTGTTTCTGCAATGAGAGACCCGCCATGTCGATCGACTGCACCTTGACGTGGGGGAACTTCGCGGCCACTTGATTGAAGTATTCCTCGCCATGGATGAGCCGTCGGGAGCCGGTACGATTGATGTAGGTCAGCACGACCTGGGAGTTCTTCTGGGCCTTGCGAGGTTCAAGGTGGTGGAAGTCGAGGACACGCCGGGAGAAGGTCTGCAGAAGTCGCGAGTGTTCGCAAGCATGGACGACCAGTCGCCCTGCCACATGGGATTACTTGCGCCTGCCAGGGGCACGATCACATTCTCCAGCTGCGTGCCTGGCGGCAGATCCTTGAGGCGCAGGATTGGGCGCCTGGAGAAGAGAGACCAGAGGTCAAAAAAGGGCCCATCTTCCGCATCGTCCAGGAGGACGACCTGAGTGTGGTCTACATCACTTGCGGTCAGATAGGGCGTTTGAGTATCTGGTCGTTGGGTCAAGCGCAGCACATCAATGGTCATGGTCATGGAATAGAGTTCCATCAAGCAATGCCAGACATTGGTAGCGCCCTCACGTTTGACGAGAAGGGTATATTGCGGGGTCCGCGGTGACGGCACTGCCGGCTTGAACTCGCCATCCACGTTGATATATGAATCGAAAACCACGCCTGGACCCGTCTCATACCAATACATCTTCAGCTCATGCAGGCCAGGCGAGTAAGGAACGTGGGCGGCCTGCGCTGTCAAGTCACCTAACTCACACCCCAACTGATACTTGCGCGCATCGCCATCAAAAACAGCATTCGTACCCAAACAGAGGGAATCAATGCGACGGTCATCCGTCGTCGCGGTGTGGAAACATGTCACTTTCGACGACGAGCCTCGCGTGCAGTACTCAACGGCCGAGTCACGCAGCTTCTCCAGATATGGGACGTCGAACCGGTCCCTGCAGTATGCAGACTGGGTATCAGGCACCGTCGTGTATTCTGGCGACAGCTGCGGGACAGGACGCGACCCCGTCAGCGTAATTGGATTCGGCTTGGAACCAACTGTAGACGCTTTGTCACCCTTCTCCGGGTGGACAGCCGGGGTGGTGGTCACGGAGCTGGGTTCATGGGACGTGGAGAAGAGATAAAAGAGGAAGACCAGCACACAACTCGCGCCCACCAACAAGAGCCAACGGCGCGAGCCTATTCCGTACAATGGCATCCTCCAGCATCAATCGCAGGGATCCCAAAAAGAACGAAAAGGTCGACGAAAAGGGATGACTAGACCCGGAAATGAAGCGCTTGCTTCAGGAAGAACACACTTGAAGCGGCGACGATACAGCGGATTTGGAGGTGGAGAGCACGTGCAGCCCGAGTGTGACTCGTCACGGGATCTGCATGCGGTCAACCGAAGCTGACATCAGCGTCAGTGATGAATTCGTTAGTTAGTTACGAGTCGCAGGATGTGCAAAGTCGTGCAGGGTCTGTCAGGGATAGTGTGCAGAAACGCGTTCCAATCGTATACAGTACCGCAGAGTAGTAAGGATCATAGCATGCTCAGTGCTGCGCAGGGTCTGGTACGATGCGAGCTGAGGCACCCAGGCATCATCGTGCACCGGGTCCCCGACAAGCAACAAGGTTTGCGGCTCGGGCGACGGCCAATGGGAACGGGAGAGCCATCCCACCGGGCCAGTCAAAACTCGGTGCTTTCCCCACATGGGGCTAGCCGCAGTCAACCAAATTGGCAGTACGAGGGATCGTCGCGGTAGACACCCAATCACCGCTGCTGCAGTGGGCCATCTAATTGGGCAGCGGTGGCTAGTGCGGGCGCTAAGCCTACTATATTCCCTGATGAAGTGGCGCCCCTTCCCGGTGTGGCCCCCCATTGGTCGGCAGAATCCCGGCAGGATCGCAAACCCGGGCCTTAATAAGCAACTCATCAACAAGGCAATTTTAGTGATGGCACGCTTGGTGACAAGGCGTTCTTGCAGTGGGACAAGCCTTCACGGGTCTTTTGATTGGGCCGTGGAGGGCGGTTCGTACACCGGTTCGTATCTTCCCTCCGTGAAGACTTTGGATGCCGTAAGCTAGGAAGCCGCCGGCACTCCTGAACCCATGGGTGAGGCCCCCGAAAGGCTCTGCTGATTGCTCTTCAATATACTCCCATCCTCCTCCTTTCATAGCCAAGGTGACCAGCTGCGGTAGACGATAGTCTGGAGGGCACCATGGCTCTCATGTGGCCGGATACCGGTCTCGTCTTGCTCGTGGTCTGTTTTCTGGCGTGCCAGAGAGCCTCAGCAGACTGTTTGCCAGAGCCCATCGATATTCCCATTCGCAACATCACATTCCCGCACTATAACAACAATGTTATTCGGGGCCTGGAAATCTCCTTAGGGTCTCCGGCCCAGCCCTTTGCTTTTCTGCCGCAAACGTATGAGCTTGTCCAGTCCTGAAGGCGAGGAGACGAGTGGGAAGTGGGAAAGAGGGCTCCTGTACTAACATTACCTTCTTGCAGACCTCTCAACAATTCCTTTGTTTACTGGACCGAGAATGGCTTTTGCGGCTCATTGAGCAACAATGCGTGTGCGACGTTCCGTGGCGGTTTATACGATAATACATCTTCCTCATCCATTGGCACCGCAGCGGTCAATTCCCATCCCCCCACCGGTGCAGGCTACCCGACCTGCCAGTGGGTGACGGACGAGATGACCTTGGCGTCCAACACCACGATCCAGGATTATCCGTTTGGCATCGTGCAAAAGGACTGGGGCGAGCAGGCCTACCACCCTCAGTCGTCTCTGGGCGTTGGGAGTAACTCGTCCATTCTGAGTACGCTGAAAAACGCTGGTCACATTGCCTCGCGCTCCTGGTCGATGTTCTGGGGTCTGCAGGGTGCCACGGAAGATGCGCAGATGGACGGGACTTTCGTCATGGGAGGCTATGACCGGGCCAAGACGACGGGCAAGAATTTCACCCAGAACTTCATCTACTCGAATACCAATTGTGGTACCGGAATGCTGCTCACCATCAGCGATATGTCCCTCAATTTTCCCAACGGCAGCTCGAAGAGTATGTTCGGCGGGGTTGACTCCGCTGCCATGACTACATGCATCGACCCAGACTATCCCGTGCTCATGTCGATTCCCTACGATCCGTACTATATGAGCTATCAAGAGGTGACTGGCGACTTCACCCAAGATCGGGCGTTTGGTGTGGACTATTATGGGATGTTATATGAAGGGAAAGACGCCCAGAACCTGTATGTGTGCCCTAAATCCCACCGAGAGATGAACGATGAAGAACAAAGCTAATGACCGACTGCAGGTATAAGGGTGATCTGACCATCACCTTCTCCAACACCTTCTCCGTTCGAATCCGAAATGACCAGCTCATCGTTCCCGAACTCACCATCGAAAAAACATCCGGAGCCCTGAACGCCAACGCGTCATCCCCTGAGCTCCTCTTCAACTCCCTGCAATCTGGGAACTCAAACGATATGGCCCGTATTGGCCGACAATTCTTCAGCGGCGCCTACATATTGGTCAACCACGACGCCAATGAATACACGTTGTGGGCTGCCAACGCAACAGCCGAACAAAACCTTGTCATTGTCGACGAAAATGGTAACGAGCGCTCCAGCCCCTGCACCAGCAGCACGGCCTCTGCTTCTGCTAGCACGAGTGCCACAGCTAGCAGCCAGGGCATTTCCTCCGGCGGTATTGCCGGTGCTGTGGTTGGTAGTGTCGCCGGTACCGCCGTGATCGCCGGTGCAGTGTTTTTCCTCATATGGCGGAAAAGAAAAGCGGCATTGGCCAAAGCCGCTGCGGACCAGGCTGCCTTGGCCGGCTCTCATGGTAGCAGTGGTCCTGCATCCGACAAGGGCCCTATTGACCTTACACCACGTTTAGCCCAGGAGCTTCCCGGCGGCAGCCCGGATGTACCACATGAGCTACCGACGAATACCGCACCCCAGGAACTGCCTGGTGGGTCGTATTTCATCCCGCACGAACTCCCCGGTAAGCCGGTGGCACCGCGGGCAGAGCTCGAGTAATTGAGCTTCGTACCCGTTCTATGTTAATATCTTGGAACTGTCTTTCGGCATCATGTCTATATATAATTATCCCGGCAGCACCTGTTCATATGTGTACATCCGTTCCTTGCCATCTTCTACACAATTTTGTCTTTTTTCATGCCATATATACCTGGTGTTGACTTTTAAATATGCTCCCCATGAATCTGTCTGGTCTGTTATAACGTTTTCCAATGCCCCCCCGGATTTTTTTTTGTTTGTTTGTTTGTTCGTTTAGCCTATCTGAAGTCATGTCTAGAGTAGCAGGAAACTCATCTAATCTATACTTTGACCTAATCAATACATTACCAACCTTGAATGGAAACGGTGTCCATACATATTGCATGGCATTCCCAATACAATAGATGACAATGGAATAATTCGAACGCCTTGGTAATGTGGTACGCAGGTCTATATTATCTACTGCCAATTATTATCATAGCCGTTGCTATTGCGCCTGCTCTCTTTCCCAATGAAGATGGGACTGGGCCGTGGTACAATTACCGTGGCCATCTTGAGAATATCAGTAACAACATGCTCACCATGACCACTAACGCTAACCTCCAGCTGCTGGGCCCAGACTTCGAAGTTTGTCTTGTCCGTTAAGTAGCCTGAAGTTTGCAATTTCGTGGAATCCGCATCTGTCTGATCTACATCGCCGCCTTCCGAGGCACGACAGACGTTTCCACCAGCGCCAGCCACTCCCCCGCTGCATGGGTAGCTGTCATCGCCATATATATATTCGAAGTCGGCTAACAGCTTCGGCTGGGCTGCTGCTTTCTCTCTCGCCGCTTCGGAAATTTGCCCCACCAGCATCCGTGGCACAGTGGTTACCATTGCGCTTATCTTCCCGAACCTCCTCAGCTTTGCCGTCACACGTGGATCCCATAACATGGCGCTTAGCGTGCACTCATACGGACCTTTTGCTCTTTTCGCGGCTTTTACGTTCTATGGGACGGTTTGGGTGTTCTTTGCCTTTCCCGAATGTAAAGGGCTGAGTATGGTGAACACAGACAAGCTATTTTCAATGCCATGTTGCATAAGATGAGATTTTCCAAGGTTTCGCTGGAGGATGTGAATATGGATATGTTGAGGAAGGAGCGGGATCTCCATGTTGATTTGGAGAGGCAAGGGTCATCTTCAGGTGATGAGAAATGTCATGAACGGCATATTGAACTGGGTTCCGGATATCGCAAGTGATTCTTTCCAAGATTCGCTTTAGCTTGGGCAACGGTTGTGTATTCTTTTGAAACTCAATGAATGATATAAAACATGCACTTGAGTGTCCTATAGTTAGGGCTGGGATGTGGGTATATGACTAATCCATTCTGCCCTGCTCCAGACTCCGTGCAGAGTACTATCACCCGGACTCTCTTGCATAGGCATGCGATAATAGCTTCACACATGGGCATCTCATTCAACAAGTAAAGCATCGCTGGGGGTTTCCTACTTAGCATAACGGAAACCTTCCTGAATTCAAAGCACATTGCGTGGGTCACACTTCAGAGGTGACCAACTTGCTGGAATAAAGGAATCTCGGCTCCTGATAGAATGAGATTTGGTCTTGAAGCTGGGAATTGAGGAAGCACATGCCAATGAATCCGTCGAAGCCCAGACGCCCTTCTCCTCTCTGTACATATTATCCATGACGGGTGCTTTGCAGGGTTGAGACAGCGATGCGGCGAACTCTGTCTTCCGTAGTTAGTTGCTATTGACAAGATATAGCAGCGGTTGGTTGAAGATAGACAATAGTAAGCTTTATCAAGCATTATATAAATGTCAAAATTATGACCCTCCTGTCCGCTTGAGATGCCTAGAGGAGCTGTGAAAAAACCCCCGTCGGAAGTAAAGAAGGGTATATAAGAAGCGTAGTTAACTGAATTAGGGCTAATATATGATTAATCAAATCTACTGTCCTTACACGGCCATTTAAACATAATTGTAGTACTAAGACGAGTGTCTTGATGATTTAGTGACTCAACTCGACGGTCCAGTCGAGTACTACCTATGAATGCGGTATATGTACATACATGCGACATACAGCCCCAGATGGGTTCCCAACGCCCGATACAGAGAAAACATGAGAAGCCCCCTTTTTATAATGCGAACAACCAACGTATGAATATGTATAATATCTCTTTTTATAGTGAATTACCGAAGATGATATTCAAGACGATCCTTTCTTCATCTGGTCAGCAGTGTAGGGAACTTCGAATACCACAGCCCCATTCCGGCCGTCAGGCGTAGAACCTTCCTGGAAATTATTGGCAAAGCACTTCCAGCGACCCAACCGGTGTTCTTTCCCGACAGCAGCGACAATACACAGACCCCGAGGCTCAGACTCTGAGCCCTTGGACTTCGAGTCGATAGGTTGGTCAGGTCTGGCCGTGTCAGACCGACGTTCGAAAACGGCGATATCGTTGATAACGCCTTTGACGAGTGGTTGGGCTTCTTGTTTCTTGTTGCTGTCCGCTGGCTGCGTTGGTACGGCAGAGCCTCCGTCGATTTCCATACTGTCGCCGTTGGGTGTAGCATCGAATGCAAGGTTTTGATTCAGCTGGAAGGATGGCGTGTCGGGCTCCGAGGATGTTGAAGTGAGAGTTCCACCGCCTATCGGCCCCAACGGAATTATCTTCTTCTTGTCATCCGAGACCTTCCACGCCCTGATCCAGCCATCCCAACTACCGCTGACGACGATGTCCGTGCCTGGGACGGTGGTCAATGCGGTGATCCAGCGAGGCATGCGGCGAAGGTGGCGAGTATTAGACGCAGCTGTAGATTCAACAAGCTCCGATGAGAGGTCGTCGAGAGGTGGTAGTGGGTCAAGGCCGTGTGCAAGGGGAACGATGTGCAGCGGCTTTTTCTTGTGGATAGACCAGAGAGCGAGGGATCCAGAGTCGGAGCCAGTGACAAAGTGGTGGGGTGGTAGAGGAGCCACACAGTCCAAGTTATTTTCATGGTAAGGCGCATTTTTAGACGCTCCGCCACGGAAGACTAGTTGTGCCTCGTCTACAACCTTCCACAGTCTTGCTGTGCGGTCGCGTGCTCCAACACTAAGACACTGGTCTATGGCCATGGCTGCCACGGAGGCGACATTGTCCTGGTGTCCGAAAAGGGTTTCCACATAAGCGTGGCCCGCAGTACTCAGGGACCATGTCTTAATTGTTCGATCAAATGACCCCGAGAAGAGTTGCTCGCCAGAGCTCATGGTGGAGATGTGTCGGGCGAATGCGAGTCCGCTAATAGAATCACGATGTTGTGTGAAAGTCTTCAATGGTGTCAGGGTTGCTGCGTCCCATACGATTAACTTATTATCCTCCCCACCGGTAGCCACAAATTTCCCTGATGGCGATACCGCGACAGACAGAATGTTCTTCGTATGTCCATGCTCTTCACCAGTTTCCGCAACCTTTTGCAACCCCCGTACATATTTCAACTTCTTTGGCTTCTTGCGCTGCGGTCGTGGGGGTCGTTTCGAAGATTCTGGAGACGGAGTGTGATTTGGCGAAGCAAGTTCCCATTTGATCAGGGTTTTATCCTTGGATACAGTATAAACGAACGGCGAATGGACGGCAACCGAGGTAGTCGTCTGAGTATCTGCGCGAAAGAATGACTGAGATGCTGACGAGAATGCCAATTCCGAAGCGATTTGACGATATCCGCGTCCTTTGAATTCATCCTTTTTATCCAAAGTCAGCGGACCTCCGGGGAACCAGACCAGGCAAAGAAACATACCACATCCTCCTTGAGCCTCTCTGCAATCAAATCCCGATCAATTTCTGCCGCGTCGAAGCCAACATCGTCCACTTCATCCCGAACATTATCCAAGTATCTTTCCGCAAGCTTCAACCTCCGGTCCGCGGCCGTCTCCCCCTCGTCGGATTCTGAGCCACTCTCTTCTCCTGAGGCTGCTGATTCTCCGCTTGCCTCATCCTCATCCACATCGCTTCCCGAGATCGACTGGTCCCTGTCTCTTCTTTTGCTGCTACCCTTGGCGCCTGAATCGCGATTTGCGTCAACGCCTCGCTTCTTTGACCCCGGAGCGACTGCGCGATCGTCCCTCTTTCGCTTCCGCTGGGAAGCGGGTAATGTGAAGAAGGACGACATGGTATGTAATCAGATCAATTGATTCCGCTGTTTAGAGCCACTGGAAATCAAGTCACTGCAAAGAAGTCGCGCCTGCAATCGTGGCTTTCTGCTTGTTGCGGTTTCTTTCTGGACTTTTTTTTTTTGATCTTTTTTTCTGCCTATGGCACGTGCACCTGCAGGCGGTATGCCGTCCTCCGTCTGGACGCTGACTCATCGAGACAGCTCCGCGCCCAACCTCAACAGCTCCAGCGACCAGCTTGCCCTCGTTAGCTTCATCATTCAGTTTTCTTCGCGTCGTTTTGTCTGTTTGGGGATATATTAGTCGCTTAACTCGTGCCTTGAAAGTTAGCAAATATGTAAGGCTTTTCCCTTTCCTGACTTTTGGCCGCTTAAAGTCATGGTGAGATCACAAGCGAACTAACAACACCTACAGGGAGGTCCTACTGGGTATTACTGGCAAGGACTTTGTCATTATTGCTGCGTCCAAGGCTGCTATGCGTGGTCCGACGATTATCAAAGCTGAAGATGATAAGACACGGCAGTTGAACAAGAACACCCTCATGGCTTTTTCGGGAGAGGCGGGAGACACAGGTGCGTGAAGTCCAATTCGACAAATTAGCAGAACCGTGAAGGGCCGTGTGTGGCTAATACATCGCTTTTGTGATAGTGCAATTTGCCGAATACATCCAAGCAAACATCCAACTATACACGATGCGTAACGATGCGGAACTAAGTCCGAATGCGGTGGCCAACTTTGTTCGGGGAGAATTGGCACGGAGTCTGAGGTCGCGGAGTCCTTATATGGTCAACCTCTTGCTGGGCGGAATGGATCCTATCTCGCAACATCCTAGCTTGTACTGGGTAGACTACCTGGCATCGCTGGCACCGGTGCCGTATGCCGCTCATGGTTACGCACAGTAAGCGAGTCTCCTTGCGATCATCTTGGAAGGATAAGACTAAACCTTGATGCTATAGGTTCTACTGCTTATCGATCCTCGACAAACACCATCATCCCGACATTAACCTTGACCAAGGTCTGAAGATCCTTCAGATGTGCACCGACGAGCTGAAACGCCGACTACCGATTGACTTCAAGGGGGTAGGCCACCTAGTTCTAATGTTGTATTATTTGTTCTTGCAATGAGGCTAACGGTGGGCTTTTTATAGGTTCTGGTGAAGGTAATCTCCAAGGATGGTGTGAAGGAGGTAGACTTTGATAATAACCGAATCGTCACGAGTGCTTAAACAATGATTGACATGCCCGCCGGCGTTGTATCATACCACGTTTCCTCAGGCTTTTACTCTTTTTTCTACTCATTATGGGATGACTCTTCTATGAAACCGGTTGCATGACAAGTAGTTCCATGATCTTTGAAGCACATGTAGTCGCCAGGCGCCGGTGCTAGAGCCAAATGAAAATGAAATTATTGAGTTGCCAATAATTAAATATTCGAGACCAATGCTATGCTGTGAAGAACTACGCCATTTTATAGTTATTTTGATATAAATTGAACAATTATCATTGACTGTGCCTCGATTCCTATGTTTGCATCACTGCGTCATGTTTGTTTTCTGTTTGGTCTGTTTGGCTCGTTTGCATCTAAGTATCTTTGCGTCTCGGACTTTGCAGCCATTGGCAACATTTGGCTTGACCTCCGTCTCAACCCTCGACGCAATTATCATCATGTCCAAACGACCAGCTGAATTACCGCTGGAAGATAACCCGCCGGTTGGATCTCCGGCCTCCAAAAAGCCGCGCGTGGAGGACGACCTCTCCGAAGACGATCCGCGCAATGGAGCCGTACCTGCGCAACGCGCCGGCGGTCAGGAGCTAGAGCAGCATGATCGCAATGGAGAGAATGTGCTTGCGGCGGCAGACAGGGAAGGGGAAGCCTTGGAGGAAGCTTCGAACGAGGACCGTGAGTCCTCAGACATCGACGACGATGCACCCGCCATCGCGGCTCCGCAACGACAAAGCGCACCCATGGAAGGCTACGGTGATCTCTACCTCGATACGATTCATCGCGACATTCTGGATTTCGATTTCGAAAAGCTGTGTTCCGTCAGTCTCTCGAATATTAATGTCTATGCGTGCCTGGTGTGCGGTAAATACTTCCAGGGAAGAGGGCCGAAGTCGCATGCCTACTTTCACGCGCTCGAGGTGGGACATCACGTCTTCATCAATATGGGAACAAAGAAAGTCTATGTGTTGCCTGAGGGATATGAGGTCACAAATCGGAGCTTGGATGATATCAAGTATGTCGTAGATCCGCACTACTCGAAGGATGAGGTATCCAAACTGGACAAGGTGGTCCGGGACGCTTGGGATCTTGCAGGAAACCGCTATAGACCAGGTAGGGATAAACCTCAAAACATATTGAGAAGGCATTCTTACTGACTCTTGATAGGTTTTGTTGGCATGAACAACATCAAGGCCAATGATTACTTGAACGTGGTGGTCCAGCTCCTGGCCCATGTCTTTCCCGTCCGTAATTTCTTCCTATTACACGAGTTCCCTACACCAGGGACTCCCGAACTAGCTCTTCGGTTCAGTACTCTCGTCCGGAAGCTCTGGAACCCAAGAGCATTCAGGTCTCATGTATCACCGCACGAGCTGCTCCAGGAGGTCGCATTGCGATCATCGAAGCGCTTCACACTCACCCAACAGTCCGATCCAGTCGACTTCTTGTCCTGGTTTTTGAACAACCTGCACTTGTCTCTAGGCGGCTCCAAGAAGCCATCGTCCACCCCAACAAGTGTCATCCAGGCGGCCTTTCAAGGCCACCTCCGGATCGAAAGCCAAGCCATCACAGCACATTCAGATACCCAAAATGCTCGCCTGGTTTTTACCGAGTCTGGTAACATCAACAGCCAAATCACTCCTTTCCTCATTCTTACCCTCGACCTCCCGCCTACTCCTCTCTTCCAGTCCTCAAACCGGGAATCTATCATCCCTCAAATTCCCTTAACCACCCTGTTGAACAAGTACAACGGCCTCACCGCATCTGAGAAACTCGCTCACCGTGTCCGTCATCGCCTTTTACACCCCCTTCCACCCTACCTGCTCTTCCACATCAAGCGCTTTAGCAAAAATCGATTCGTGTCTGAACGGAACCCAACAATTGTCACGTTCCCCTCTCCTCGCTCCCTCGACATGTCCCCATACGTCGAGCCAAACCCGGACATCTGGCCTCCCGGCGAACCTATTCTCTATGATCTCGTCGCAAACGTCATCCTAGACCCCACCGTCACTGCTCCCGGCGCTAGAGACGAAGCGGCGGAGAAGGGTGTGAATGCTGCCTCGGGTGTTTCAACAACAGGAGCGGGCGCTGGTAGTGAGAAGGTATCATGGCACGTGCAACTCCATGACAAAGCCATGGAAGCAGAAAATAGGCGCCAGGAAAGTGATCGTGGCGGCGTCGGACGGGGACCTGAATGGTTGGAGATCCAGGACTTGGCTGTCAAGCGGGCTGAGAGTGAGACCTTGTTCACTCGTGAGGGATATTTGATGGTTTGGGAACGAAGGAAGGTCCCTGGCACGAATAAGAAGGAAAAGAAGCCTGCCCGTGCTGCAAAATAGGAAGGGGAAGAGTAGTAATAATACTTGTGGAGTTAGGTTCATTCTAAGCAAATACACTGCTATGTATCATTAGTTAGTTGAGTAAAGCACAATCGGGGCTTTCTTGCATAGTTCATTTTGTTTCAGTTCCCGCGGGTGAAAATAGGAATGGCCTCTTATCATCTTCATCTGACTTCCATCTTTGGATTACTTCATTGATAAGCTGTGTATACTTCTATTTCCTTCAACGTCTTGGGATAATTTAGCCACACTGGCGTCAAACGTCTCGAGCCCTATAGACTCCCCCATCCACAGAACCTCTTCCCAACCCTGATAGCCGCACCGGAAAGAACGCCCCAAATCGTAGCATTGACTGCGGCTTGCATGTCCAGCAAAAGAGACATTTTACCAACGTACGCAAGAGTATCCATCAAGGAGCCACCTCCGCCCCATGCCCCAAGAGGGCGGACGTCGGACAGAAGAGCAGAAGAGCCCCGTGATGAAAGATAGGCGGATGCTATAGACCGTAAATAGAGAGACTCCAGGGGGAGGAAGATCACGGTGGTGACCATGGATGCGAGATGGGAGGCAAGGGAGTCAACTGGGTGCAATGAGAGTATTGTCACTCGGTGTGCGGGAGACTGGCTATTTCCCACGGGTTGTTGTTGGGGTTCAGGATTATTCATTGCTGGGTGTGGCAGTCCCGGGAGCGGTTGGTTCTCAAGTCCAGCGTCCGTATCAGGTGGCCCAACATGCGCATCATCGTCGCCTGGCTCCTCTACATTGTCCGGTAGAATATTGGCGACGCCTGGGACTGATGCATCAACGACGGTGTCCACATTTGAGCCCTGTGCTGATGCAATACGCTCCCGATCCGGAGGCATGAGAGCCGGCAGGTTGTCAGCAGCGGCAGGAGAGACCCCTATGGTTAGATTGGAAAGACCATCGCTATCTACTGCGTCAGAGTTCACTATAGTTGCGAGATTTTGGTCCTCATTCGTCAAAAGCGAGTCCAGAAATTCTGTAATCGACCTGCGATCTGTTGCCGATTCATCGAGATTTAACGCTTCGTTTCCATTCCTGGGCCGAAGGTTGGATTGACCTTGACCGTTTAAATTGCGATTTCCCAGGAGTTCAAGCTGCATTGTGATTATGTCTGAGTTTTGATGAATCAATGAAGCCCGTACACGGGGTGATGTTGGAGGAGAGGTTTCCGGGGACGAGGGACGGGAGAACAAGGTATTAGATCGAGAAACCCGACGATTATCAGGGCCTTCTTGGTCGCGATGTGCTTCCGTGGTTGGCGACTCATACGCCTGATGATCATTAGAGGGTATATTGCCTGTACTTCCCAGCGGGACCATCTCCGAAAGGTAGTCGGTACTCATCGCATCCGGCGACTGTGACACCCGATTCTCTTCAATCTGTAAAATACGGTCCCCGTCAAACATATTTTCCGCTGTGGTGGTTTGTTCGGAGCGATTTGGAACAATCGAACCAGTCTGAGCGCCTTCAGCATATCCCGCGGAATCTTGCCCTGCCGTGATCAGTGGGCGTGCATTCAATTGTGGCTGTGTCTGATGTGTCCTAGATCGCGCTACTCCCAACTCATTCTGTAATTCTTCAATGCATTGGCGCAATGATTCGATCCGCTCCTCTCTCGGAGAGGCATTGGCCGCACGGTTTGGCGCTTGTCCTCGCTTGAAACTAGGCCAGGAGAGTGCCCAGTTCCAGATCATAGCCAATTCACACTTGATATCTTCCCAAAGTGTTAAGCTGCTGCGACGATTCTCTTCTTCTGACCGGCGGCCGAGTGTCGGCGCCATCCAATCAATGAGATCATTTTCCACGGCTACCCGGATGGAAAGCTCATCGGCGAGGTTAGGCTTTGGAAGATGCCGACGAATCAACCGGTATACGCGCACCTCAATAATGGGACGTAAATAAACATATAGGTAAACGAGGAGCGAAGGACTATTGACCAGGCCCAAGCCAAAGCTAGCCATAGAACTCAACGAGAAGTCTGTAGGGAGAGACATAAATTGCACTGGCGCGAGTTCACCAAATGGCACAAAGAAGCTAGCGCTTGGCATGCAGAGTGGGTATACAAGACGCAAAGATTGTAGGACGGAGTACATATATGTCTGTATAGCTAAGACGAGTAAGGACCCTTTCGCTCTGCCAAAGAAATGGTTAGCCAACAGCTCACCAATCGAGGCGTCCTCAATACTCACGCATGATGTACGGTCGAGAACGCCGAGCGCACAATGCTGGAGCAAAGGTCGTTCGGGCAATACTTGATCACACAGCTTTGTAGGTAAGCCATTAGCCGCTCTAATGGATTGTGGCGACAGATGGACAAGAGGGTTGATACAGTCCACGCAGGTGTACCAGCCAAGTAAAACCCAACCCAACCCATAGATGCACGTTCAGAGGCTATAATGCTCGTCAACGGGGTGTGGGTATAGCTTTTGAACGCCTGAGCAGATACAATCAGTCCGAAAAGCTCCAAACAAAATAGCTAAGAACAGCCATACCTGAATTCGTCCTGCAAGCGAGAATGTCCATCCTGATCCCAAAAACACACATACTTGATCCAATGTTGCCATGACTAGTCCATAATCGTTTTCTGCGGCTATCATATCGACCTTCTGCTGTTCGCTAGGCACCCCGGCAACCCCATCTTCGCCACTAACGACAATACCCATTGTTGACAGGATATCATTTTTGGCCTTCCGCAGTTCCTTGCCGAATGCCTTAGATTCCGTATTTACCGGATGGCCTCGTTCGTCGTAGTGCTGAACATAACCCTCCGCATAGGTAACCGATGCTTGCGTATGTTCTGAAGCTTCTGACCTAGCTGGTGTATCAGGAGGACGCTCAGGAGCTTCGTACGGAGAACGGCCCTTGAGATATGGTCAATACATGGCTGTGAACGGAGGCTGTTATTGCGGTTGAAAGAGGATGAATTGAGAACATCTCAAACATGAACAATATTTTATTACTATACAATAATAACACGCAGCATCTCTGAAGCATTCCAAGAAATCTTTGAGAATAATAAAACACATTCAAGTTCCAGCAATCAATAAAGAAGGAGAAAGCCTACCAAAGCGAGCCTGTTCATATAAGCTTGCCTCCCCATCGCGAGCAAGCAGGCTCAAAGAGCCATCTGCAAATATCTAGCGACAATATATAGCGCTCATCAGCACCGGGAATAAGGCGGTTAGAGAGAGTAATAAATCGAACTGTTTCATGCCATGATTGTTGATACGAAGTCGAAGATGGAAGCCACGAAGAACAGACAGCCGCAGTCATATATGTCACGTGGGCGGCTGCAGCGGCACCGCGTTTATCTGCCAAGATGCAAACTTGGCAAACTTGGCAAACAGTCCAAACTCCCAGAAAAAAAGATGAGAAGTTCCCCGGCTGAAGCGCAGAACAGTCACAAATTCAGCGACGGTGAGCTGTCGCATTCGATTTTCAGCAGAAGCCTCTTTGTTCTTGGGATGGCGCGATAGCTTCTCAGCCACCTTAGCGTCGATTATACACGAAATCATGTCGAGAGCCATCGTCAAGACGACATTCGAGGCGTCTCGAACTCTGCGTCCCATATACACAGGCGGCAGTACTGCGTTAGATGCCAGCGGCCGTCTGTTGGCAGCTTGTGTGGGCGAGGATGCTGTGATCGTGGATATTGAGACTGGCGATCAGCTTGCCAGTCTTGAGGGAGTGAGTTTGGCCGATTCTGGAGCTCTAAATGGAGCGCAAAGTGCTGATTCAATGTACTGCATGTAGGACGGAGAAATCATTACCAGTCTAGCAAGTACGTCTTTCCCTACTTTCGTCGTTGGAAGAGCAGCTCTAACTAATGGGATTAGTTACTCCTTCGGCTTCCCATGTCATTTTCTGCTCGCGATCTATGTCAATGCGAATCTACGCCCTTTCACCTTTGGACGAATCTTCTCGAGCCATTGATGCGACACTCGTCAGATCCTTCAAACCGCATACAGCTCCCATTGTAACGACTGCGGTCGACTCCACTGGCACATTGCTGGCCACTGGAGCAGCAGATGGTTCCATTAAGGTCTGGGATATCAGGGGAGGTTATGCGACGCACACTTTTCACGGCCACGGTGGAGTCGTGTCGGCGTTGTGTTTCTTTGAGGTCCCAATTCACAATGATGAAAATAAATCCAAGTCGGAGAAAAAGAACTCGAAGAGGAAAGCCGCGGATCCAGATGATCAAGACATGGAAGATGCGCCAGTTGCCGCCGCTACCACGGGATTTCGACTGGCCTCCGGAAGCGAGGAAGGTAAAGTGCGCATCTGGGACCTGAACAAAAGGAAGTCTATCACATCGCTTGAATCTCACGTTTCCGTCGTGCGAGGCCTGTCATACTCGCCTTCCGAAAATGCACTACTATCGGCCAGTCGTGACAAAACTGCGATTGCGTGGGATGTGCGGACTTGGAAGACTCGAAGAATAATCCCTGTCCTGGAGAGTGTCGAAGCGGCGGCCTTTGTGGGTGACAGCGCGCTGTGTGTCATAGGTGGAGAGAATGGCAAGCTGCGAGTGTGGGATTGCAATCGAGGCAGCGAAGTCACTCGGGAGCAGGAGCCTGCGCCTGAGTTTGAAGCGGTAGTGGCCATCCAGTATACCCCGGGCATGCAGTTTGTCATGACAGTTCACGCGGATCAAACCATCCGGCTTCATTCTTTGAAATCCTTGGCCGAATTCAAGCCTGGGTCGACATTGGAGCCTTTAGAAATTGTCCGACGCATCTCGGGCAACGACGACGAGATAATCGATCTTGCATACGTTGGACCTGACCGATCCATGGTGGCATTGGCCACCAATACTGAGAGCATCAGGATTGTGTCGGTAGGGCCATCTGCAGACCGGCCTTCAGAAAATACGGAAGAGTATTTCGGAGCGGATGTTACTCATCTGGAGGGCCACGACGACATTATTATCTGCATTGACGTGGACTGGTCGGGTCACTGGCTGGCAACCGGTGCGAAGGATAATACAGCCCGTCTGTGGCGCCTCGACCCCAAGACTTCGTCGTATACTTGCTTTGCTGTGTTTACAGGCCATGCCGAGTCCCTAGGAGCTATTGCTCTCCCTCACGTTCCGCCACCCGTCGGCACTCCTGCCTACAAAGATCCATTGAACCATCCGCCTGCGTTCCTTCTCACTGGTTCACAAGATCGCACCATCAAGCGATGGGAAACGGCTAAGCTGGCTCCATTGACGTCGTCTAAGCCGCATTCATCCAAGGCAGCGTTCACCCGGAAAGCCCATGAAAAGGATATCAACGCTCTCGATATTAACCCAACCGGTACTCTGTTTGCTTCGGCCTCCCAGGATCGTACCGTTAAGATCTGGTCCATTGACGACGGCACTGTTATTGGTGTCCTGCGCGGCCACAAACGAGGAGTCTGGTCGGTCCGTTTCTCGCCTAAAGACACGCCCATCCTGAGTTCCGAAAACCGCAGCAGCACCAACCGGGGTCTCATCCTTACTGGCTCGGGTGATAAGACTGTGAAGATCTGGAGTTTAGCCGACTACAGCTGTCTCCTGACGTTCGAAGGTCACACCAACAGTGTGCTGAAGGTTCTCTGGCTTCCGCCCCCAGACTTTTCGAGTAAGGAGCAGGATGACGAGGATGATGAGGGCCAGCAAAGCGTCCCGAACAGCGCCGCAGCACAGGCTCGTCCCCTCGTTGCATCAGCAGCGGCTGACGGTTTGGTGAAGGTCTGGTCGCCTTACACAGGCGAGTTGGAAACCACCCTCGACAACCACACCGACCGTGTCTGGGCTCTCGCCAGCCCTACACCCTCTGGATCTCGCACAGATGTCAAGCCCTCATCCTCTCCTGACAACAAGAGCAACACATCTATCCCCTCCCCATATGCCCTCGCCTCGGGCTCCGCAGACTCCACAGTCACCTTCTGGACCGACACCACCTCTGCCACCTACACCGCGGCCGTGAGCGCCAACTCAGCGCGCATCGAGCAGGACCAACAGCTCCAGAACTACATCCGCGCCGGCGCCTACCGTGAAGCCATCATCCTGGCCCTCCAACTCAACCACCCAGGCCGCCTCCTCTCTCTCTTCACCTCCGCCGTCGACGCAGCAGATGATCCCTACTCGACCGACGTGGACAAGACCGCCCGCGCAAACAGCTTAACCGGCGATCCCTCCATCGATCAGGTCCTGCAGAGCCTCGATCCCGTGAATCTCCGTACACTGCTCCTGCGTCTCCGAGATTGGAACACAAACGCACGCACGTCCCGTGTCGCGCAGCGCATCCTCTTCGCCCTGTTCCGTTCATATCCGGCCTCGACTTTTGTCGATCTCGCCAAGTCGAGTATGGCGAAGAAGGGAGGTGACCGGGTTGCCGCGGCGGGAATGGAGAGCATCCTGCAGGCGCTGGCGGCGTACACGGAACGTCATTATCGGCGCGTTGAAGAGTTGGCGGATGATAGCTACCTGGTAGAGTGGGTCCTAGGAGAGATGGATGGTGGTGTTGGGCTGGGGGCATTGGGTGCGCCTGGTTCTGGATCTTCCCACAGTGTTGTTAATGGGGATGCGTCCGAGTATGAGAAGGACGTGCTTATGTTAGAAGCATAGAAAAGTCTGTATATCTATTTGTGGGTATTCTGGCGCATGTTTTGGGAGTATGCTTTGTTGCATTTGCATCGTTCCTTGTCCTCTTCTTGTTGATATTGGGTGTTGGGAAAATAAAAGCACTATTTTATAGATATCTACTCTGTCGATCCTATATTCATCAGATGGTTTTATCAGTCCTATACCTCAAGTCCCATAAATTAGGGTATCAAAGAGTAGCCCTGCAGGCATCTCATATACTCCAACAACTTAAACGCTATGCCGTCTAACGAAAATCCAAAATCATCTGTCATCGTATCGTCTTCTCCGATGAGAACCGCTGTTACTATCTCGATCCCGATCCCGGCCGTGTCGAGACGACGACGTATGAGAGGAAGAATGTCTCGAGCTATACCGATCATCGTCGCGGTATCTGTGACTCCGGTCTCGTTCACTGTCCCTGTCACGGTCTTTGCCCTTCTCGCGACCACGTTGGCGCTCACGGTCACGCTCTCTGTCCCGGTAGTAGCGATCATCTCTCCCCTTCCCATCTTCGTCTTCATAGCGTCTTCGTCTGGAATGGCGATCGCCCGACAGGCTTCGATCCCGCCTTGAAGACCCGATCTTTCGTCCGTCGTATCGGTCACTATCATCGTCGTCATCGTAGTCGCGTCGTCGGTATTCACGATCACGGCCGCTCTTCTCCAAGTTGCGATCCCGCCGTTCTTTCCATTCGTCATCGCCGCCTTTCTTCTTGGCCTCCTTTTGGGTGGCCGCGAGCTCCTCTTCCGTGATATAATCACCCGTTTGTTTATTCCGCATTACGACGGGCATATAGACGCCCTCCATATTACCACCTCCTTCCTTCCCATCATCACCAGTTTTCCTGGAACCCTTGCGCATGGCAGACTTGCCCCAAGCACCCAATTCCATCTCCGCGCCTTTACCACCAGAGACATCCTTAGCCCCGATACCGAGAAACCCAGGCCGACGTTCTGGAATACGTGGCCGAATTGCCCGATCCGCAGTCGCAGAGGTACCGTAATTCCCTCTCCCGATGGCTTGTCCATCCTTCCAACCCATTCCGCGCAGTAGTGCGGCACCAAACTCCTCCACGGGAATCGCATTGTACTGGTCCAACGTCGCAGGTTCAGGCCGCAACTGGACATCTGCACGGAACGAGCCCGTCTCGTCGTACCGCGCACCCGAATCTTCCCCCTCCAGGTCACCAAGTTCGTCATCGTGCTTTCCCGTTTCGATAACCAAATCCGACCTCCCCTGCGTCTCGCCATTGCTGTCCCGGATAAGCGCCTGTAATGCAATTTCATCCTCTGTGCGCGGTACTTTTCGCCCTTCAGTCTCAGCACCGGTCTCCACATCCGCATCTTTCATTGGCTTGTCTGCGTCGTCACCCTCCTGCGACGGCTGGGCATAACTGATCCCATAGGACATACTAGGTCCCTCAATCTCAGCATTTCCCACTCCGGTAGCAGTAGGATCCCCCCTCTCCGCAGCCTCCCGAATCGCCTGCACCTCTTTGGGTAGTAGATTCTTCTTCCCTCTCGGTTGCCGATTTACCCCAGGCCGATCGCGCCAGTTATTCTGACTCGTGACCGGTATGATTAAACGCTGTTTTTCCGCGCTTATTTCGCTACCGTCCGCACCGATGACGGCCCCCGTGTGCGTATCAAAGCCGGTCACCGCTTCGTCCTTGGGTGCGTCGTCCGCCTCGTCGCCCGAGTCGTCGTCATGGTGGAGTTGGTGTGGACGGCGCGGGAGTGAGTGGCCGGCTTGGTCGCGTGAGGGTGATTTCGAGGAGGACGCGAGGTTGAAAGAGGTCTTTTTGGATGCTGCGTTGGAGCTGGATAGTGACAACGAGAATGGCTTTTTGGCCGGCGACACTTTCGTTTCTTGTGGCATGGTGCCAGGCCTTTAACCCCCTTGGACCTGAGTAAAAAAGCAACCGCGATCAAGTAAACAGAAGCATCAGAACACTGGAGAATTGAGGAATCCTGAGAACAAGGCAAACAAATGGATTCTTGCTGGAGGACATGGACTGCGAGATCTGCGGCGGCTCAAAGTAGGTGGCAATATTAAGCGCGCGCTTGTATCGGCTAAGCCCTACCTCGATATTTAGAACTACAAGGGCAATGTAGAGTGACCGGTATTAGGATGATATACAAGCGATACAGAAATTAATCATACAGACCATAATACCTGGCTCCTTATTTTGATCCATCCATTCCAATGAACCTCCGTACTATCGTGAGGACGCTAGTCCATCCGGTTCTTTTTCATCGCATTATCAACACAGGTGGATACCAAAAAGAAGCTCCGAAAACAAACTACAGCTCCAACGCCTTTGACAACGAGCCTACATGCCAGTAGGTCGGATAAGGCCAGAGCTGATTATTGGTCGACGCCGTATGAAAGCAAAAACGGTAAGAAACAAGCTTAGGTGTCGAAGGGAGGAAGAATGACAAGTGAGCGGTGAGGTAGGTATAATCGGCATAACATTGCATTCATCGGGTGGGAAGACAGAGGATAAAAGGCAGGGAAATGGAGCGGCGATAAAGATGAGGAGGGAACTGGGGGTGTGTTTAAAAAGAGTTCATGGAACAATATGTACAGTCGAATCAAAAGGGTGTGTTAAGGAAGGAGAGGATAATAAGCAGGCGCCACCACCTTTATCTGGCGCTTTTAGCCAGTCGCAGTTTGCGCTGGCGGAGCGTTAGGGCTTTGCTTGGATCCCGCAACTGAGGCTCCCTGAGAGCTGTTGCTGCGCTGTGCTTGGGGAGTTGCGCTCCGGCTTGGTTGCGGGACAGCCCCATTCATGGCAGGCGAGCCAGCATTCATGCGGTTCTGCTGGGCGGGCTGCGGAACTCGCATCATAGGCGAATACCCTTGTGCTTGAGGGACTTGCATTCCAGGGGTACCGTTCGTTCCACCTTGGGGAGACTGGTGAAAGTTGACATCAGGGGACACTTGGTAGTTGGCCTGCACACTGCCGATATTACCTGCAGCGGCGTTCATGGCAACTTGGGACATGCGTTGCTGCTGGTATTGATGCAGCCTATCGGTAGCCAGTTTGTTGACCTGCTCAGGAGACATATTAGGATTGGCTCGCTGGATCTGACTCTGGATGTTGCTGATAGTAGGGACCATTCCACCTGAGAGAGGATTCGGCTGTCCCATTCGAGGTGAAGGAGTAGAAACACTCTGGGGATTGGCGTTGGGGAAAGACGGACTTTGCATTCCACCGCTAGCCTGGAGAGCCGCCATCATAGCGGGATTGTTCGGTGCGCCGTTAACACCGGCCATGGTGAGGTTAGGAGAGTTGGAGCCCTGGGATCCGAATTGCTGCTGGCCATGAAACTGCTGAGGCTGCTGGCCTGAGGTCTGTTGGTGCGGCTGCTGTCGAGATTGCAAGATCCGCTGCTGCTCTTGGAGTCGATTTGCTTCCCGAATGACCCGTGCATTTTCCGGTGTGGTCTGCATCGGCACTCCAGGTCGACTGCCTGCGGCCTGCTGCATACCCGACTGCGGCATCATCTTCATTGCCATCGAGTTCGGAGGAATAGAGCCATTGACAGGTGCACTGGTGGGCATTCCTTGCACAGGACGACCCTGGTTGACACCAACACCAGCGGCAATCCCGTTTGCCATCCCGTTCGGTGCGCCGTTTGACATTCCAGGAGCACTGTTTTGAGGCATGCCATTTGGAGCTCGTCCGGGTGGAACGTTCATAATTGGCTGCTGGTTGGGCACTTGGCCAGCACGCTGGGCTGCTAAGCTTGCCTAGTTTTGGTGTTAATGCCATTTTCTTGTGATAATGCAGACATTACACTTACTCGTTGTTGGGCAATCATTTGTTGGCGGTACTGCTCTTGCCTCTCCTGTAGCTTCATTTCCCGATCGTATTTTAGCCGACTAAACTCAGCAGGGGTCGAGATCGGAGGCTTCGGCTGGTTCGCTTCATTGACCTTTCTCAAGGAGGCTAGTTGAGAAGCTAAGTAAAACAAGCAGTATATCAGCTGACAGCTCTAGACAACGAAACAAAGAACATAGCTCTTACCGTGTTGCTGCTTTTGAAGCATAGTCTCCCGCTTCTTGGCCAGCTTGCGCATAGCGTCGAGCAACGCCAGGTGTTTAGAAGACCTCCTACGCTCAACTCGAAGAGGCTGTGTTGTCCTCCGGCGAATTGGTGCTTGCGCTTGAGGGTTATTGGGCTGCTGCTGTTGCTGCTGTTGCTGTTGCTGTTGCTGTTGAGCCGCCTGTTGTTGCGCCAACACAGTGCGTTGAGCTGTCTCCAACCGCTGGTGATACGCCCGGAAATACGGTGTCTTGGACATCTCGGCCGGAAGTCCTTCTAGCCCAATCCATCGCTCAAAGCATTCCCATGGTGTCCTTCGCTCGGCACCAGAAGTAAATTGGGATGACGGGCTGAGGCAGCTGGAAATGAGCGACCAATTGTACGGGTACTCCTTCACTAATCGTCGTAGTTCGTCATCCTCCGCATACGTCCACTGCGACGATTGCCTTGATTCGAAGAAACCAACTGACGGCATGGGATACTCTGTCGGGGGTCTGAAAGAATGACCAGGGTGTACGCGATCGCGTATCGCCTTGTTCTCGGGTCGAAAGAGAGCAACATTGGTCTGGTCGGGTTGCAATTCTAGCAAGGGCTGTTCCGATTCCGGCTCGTATTGTGTATAGTCATATCGGCTGCGCTTTCTGGTAGGCCCTTGATCGCGTTCATCGCGGAAACGAATCTTGCCAACGGCATACTTGGACACAGGCAGGATGTCCGTCTTCCAAGTAGAATCCGGGGGCGCCTTGAAATCCGGAAGGTTGGTTTCAGGGGTGATACCCACAGGAGCGTAGATAGGTAATTCGTCAAGAATCTTTTCAGCCGCAGGAGTCATGTCGAGCGAGAATGTAAATTCATCAGAGCCCAATGAGAAGATGGCGGCTGGAGCCACAGTATCGTGCAAGTCATGACGTGGCTCATCGATAAAGGCTTCATCAACGGAATCCTCTTCGGTCGAGGGGACAAGATCCGGAGTAGCATGAGACATGCCAGCCATGTCGTCGCCCAACCCAGGGGGCGAGGCCACGTTATGACTAGGTTCGACATTCTCTTTCTTTTCCTCAGCCTTCTGCGGCGGAATCTTGGCCTGTACCCGCAACAACGCACGGTGTTCTGGGTTGCTGTTGACATATTCGGCACACCAATCTGCGCAGCATTTAGCAGCAGCAATTTTCCACTTGCGCTCTTCACGGAAGTCAGTACGCATCCACTTCACGTGACTCAGAAGCATGTCCCAGTGGGTTCCCTGTCGAGGAGGCTCAACTGAGCGCTTGAACTGACGCAGAGGCCATCTATTGGCATTCTGCAGCGCATAGATCCGACGCAGAGAACGGCAGTCCATTTGCTCTTGATAGTCAACCAGATGGTTACCCGTGCTCAACGTCTTGTGAGCAGAAGCGATAAGCGTGCCGAGATTTGTCCCTCGCGGCGGCGCATAGGCCTTGCTCTGGAATAAGGTAAAAAGGTAATCTTGCTCATCATTCAACCTGGCCAAATCACCGACATTCTGACGCACAAGGTCCATTGAATCCGCTTTTTCTTGCAGCTGCTGTTGCTGTAACTGCAACAGCTGCTGCTTAGGGAAGACCACAGTAGACGGCCTGCTCCTCTCCTTTTCGCGATCCTTGCGATCCTTGAAACGCATTCTTGCCGGAGACTCGGGGGGGCTTTTCTGTTGAGTTATAGACGTAGAATCCTGCGTGGATTTGTCAGGATAGAGCGCAGACTTAGGCGTTTCCCCTAGAATCTCCGAGACGGACTTGTGTCGAATAGCACCCGATGAAACCCTTGTTGTCATTCGTTCTGGCGGAGGTCCCTGGTGGCCCGGGGTAGTTTGAGACTTTCTCAGTCCTGGAGGCACGGATGGTATTGCCTTCGACTGCCCTTCGACTGGCGTTTGGGGCTGCTCATTCTGGGCTGACGCCAAAGAATCGTTCGCAGGCTCAACCACTCCATCAGGCTTTTTCACATCAGGAGGCAATGACGGAGGCGGAGGACCCTTCGAGACATCAGGCGTCGAGGTTACATTATCTTGAATAACTTCATTTGATGAAGGATAGTTGCTTTTAACACCATCGCCAATAGACTTATTCGCAGTGAGCGTGTTCTGTTGAATTGACTGGGCTTCCTCCAGTCGAAGTTGCTCGTCCGGTGTGGAGGGAACGAGGCTCGGGGGTGCTTGTGCAGAAGTGTCAAGCTTCGACTTTGGGACAGATTCATTCCCGGCGTTCGTCGCATCTTCGCCGGGGCTCGTGTCAGGAGAGGTAGGCGCAGGAATGGGAGTGTTGCCGGAATACTGACCGGCCGATGAAACAGGAGAAAGAGGTTGTTGGTCTGCGGATTGTTTGGAGAGCCCTAGGGCGAGCGACGGACGCTTCTTCTGACCAGGCTGCTGCGTTTTACTCGTCTCTGCAGTAGATCCAGTGGCCATGGGAACCGGCGCTGCCGAGTCATGTTCCTGGCTGCTCAATGGCGTGTCCGGCATCGAGGCGTTGACCTTTAAATCCGAGCTTGCTAGACCGGGCTGTGCACTTGTTACAGACGGCCCATTCAGACCCCGCGCAGATGCGGAAGCAGTATCTGGCGCGGGTGGCTCCTCCACGCGACGCTCTACATTCGTTTGCGCCGGCGAGGTCGCTGGGGGCCTGTCCCCTGCTGGGTGCTGTCGGAGCTGTTCGACCGTTGTCCCAGCGGGGGCAGGAGCCCCAGCATCTCCTTCCGACAAAGGAATACGGGCTTTGGCGTCCACTTCTGTTGCCGCGGTAGCTGTTTCTTGGGTGTCAGGCCCGGGGAAAAGGGCCGCATAGTTGGGAAGAGGCGGTAGGGTGGTCTCGTTGAAAAGACGACCTCTAAATAGGATCAGCACTGCACTACAAGAAGAAGAATATGTAAATAATAAAAAAGACTGACTTGGACAGGTCGTTGGCGTCGAGAAACGCCTGCTCTTTCTGCTGATATCGCGAATCGGCTGAAGCGCCGCCGCCGTCGGTCGCGCCGCCCGCAAAGCCCACGGTCGCAAAGTAGAGCTCGCTCAGTTTGCGCTTCCGCGACAACAAACAACGTCTGGAGAAATTCGCCTGTCAGCGCCAGCTTAAGAAAAATGACAAAAAGTACAGTAATCGAGACCGAAAAATCCGCAGAATCCGGGAAAATTAAGTACTTACGCGATCTCATCGTTCTTGGACCGGAGCAGCTCGTCACGGAGCATGGAGTCTAGTTCGCCAACACAACATCCGATTAACGCGCTAAAAACGAGGGGGATGGGTTGAGCGAAGTCATCCAGATGGAAAAAATCGCTCAGAAATGATGAAAACGATGATGTTGGGCAGTTCTGGCGATGTTGAAATTGGCGGACGCGAAGGATACAGCGCCTTTGAAGGGTTTTTTTTCGCACTTTTTTCCCTTTTTTGACCTCTTTTTTCCCTTTGCGTTGAGAAGTTTGGGTGGTGTATTATGGTATTGGTATGTAACAGCCGGATAGGGGAAAGCAGCCGAAAAGGAGGGTGAATCGAGAGAAAACGGGGGGGCGGGAGGCGGAACGGACGGTAATGTTACGTATCTAGAGTTATGGCGGGTTAGTTATGTAATTTTATGACTCGACGATGACTACACCATTTTCCGCCTGAGGCAGTAAGGTTTACATAAGGCCTGAGAGCAGGAAGGCAGATGTCTCACCGCCTGATATTCCGCCATGTGGCAGAAAAAAGTTGCAGACCAGAAGGTCCAGAGAGAAGTTGGTGATTCTCTCGACAAGACGGTCTGGCTTGACAATGGCGAAACGCAAGAGAGAAGACGTGGCCAAGGAGCCCCAGGATACCGCCAAGTTTTCCAAGAACCCCAAACCTACAACGGGCCAGGAGGCCTCGTCCGACAATAACGCTGCCCTCACGCTGCAGATCGTCACTGGTTCCTACGAGAGAGTGCTTCATGGCTTCACTGCAGGGCTCTCGTCCTCAGCGTTGAAGTCGAACGACAAGATCAAGGATATCGATCCCGGTCCATCGCTCGCACAGTTCGTGGATACGTTTCTGTTCGAGGCGCACACCTCTGCGATTCGATCTCTGGCCCTGTCCCCCGTCCCCAAGACAGATTCGGCTGAACCCCCGCGAGTGATCCTGGCCAGCGGTAGCACGGATGAGCGCATCAACTTGTACTCGGTGTCTGCGGCTCCTCCCGCTGTGAGCGAGCACTACCCGTCTGTCCCGACTCTGGCGGGTAGCAGGGTGCTTGAGAATCCCAAGAACCGCGAACTGGGTTCCCTATTGCACCATGCGGCGAGTATCTCAGCGCTGCATTTCCCGTCGCGTTCAAAACTTTTGGCGTGCGCAGACGACAATACTATTTCTGTGACTAAGACCCGCGACTGGAGCGTGGTTTCGACGATTAAGGCCCCTCGTCCCAAGGTGCAGGGAAGACCCAGTGGTGATACCGCGCCTCCTGGAGGTTCCCCGTCGGGAGTGAATGACTTTGCGGTGCATCCAAGTATGAAGCTGATGCTCAGTGTGGGAAGAGGAGAGCGATGCATGCGGTTGTGGAATCTGGTGACTGGGAGAAAAGCTGGGGTGTTGAACTTCAACAAGGAGATGCTACAAGCGGTCAAGGAAGGCAAATGGAGCTCGGGTGAGGGTCGGAAGATTGAATGGGACTATAAAGGTGAGGAGTTTGCTGTTGCATTTGAATGGGGTGCCATTGTCTTTGGAATTGTAAGTCTATCCTAGTCCCAACCATTACACGGGACAGGCACTGACTGTTGCGCAGGATTCGACCCCGATGTGCAGGATCTTGCCAAGCCCCCGGAGTAAACTCCATCAGATGAAATATATCACGATTGACCCGACATCCGAGGATAAGAGTGACCTGCTTGCTGTTTCTACGGAGGACGGCCGGGTTATATTCTACTCTACCAAGAAGACCCAACAGCCCGAGGACGATTCTGACTCCCCCATTCCCTGTGCTGTGCCTATTGCTGAACTCGGAGGCAAGGAGTGTGGCCTCCCCGGACGTGTTAAGGACTTTGAAATCTTCAATCTCAAGGAAGAACAAGCGACAAAAAAGGACGGCTTTCTTGTGGTCACAGGGAACAGCACTGGGGCAGTCCGCATCTGGGCCGTGGATGCAGAGGACCTCACCGGGGAGCAGGCTACTGGCCAGGTTGGTAAGCTTCTGAACACGTACGAAACCGGGAACCGGATTACCTGTTTGAAAGCGTTTGTGATGCTGCCGTCTGAGGACCCCTCGACACTGGAAGATTCGGAGGATGAAGAAGGGCTTAAAGGCGAAGACGAAAGCGAGAGTGAGGACTCATCGAGTGACGACAGTGACGCTGAATAGAGGTGGATTGAGCCCTGGTCGATTGTCCACTATTTATATACCCATAAATCTTGTTCGTATATGACTAGACAAAAGTTGATTCTGTTCCCCTGTAGTTTTATGTCCGTTAAGGCAACGTACAATAGCCCTTAGCCCTGAGAACAAATGGCAGTGAGTCATACCTGTCCACAGGTGGGATGAAAGGTACTAGTCACTCGAATAAACAATTCCTCCTTATTATACTTATTCTATTCTATCACTGCTATCCTATCCTATCCTATTACTATACTGCTATTACTACTATCACCGCAGTAGTTAGAACTGCCACTGACCGCCCGCACAAACCCCACCACCCGCCAGCCTAAGCGCATCGTATCGCCTCTCCGGCCAAAGCAGCAAATTTCCTCCACCTGCGCCTACTCGACTGAACCCAAGAAATAGAATCAAGGCAATACGCTGTTGCCTCTCCAGCCCCTATCGCCCTTTTCCTACCGTCCCTCTTATCGGTCGAGTACATTCGTGAAAAGTCCCGTCAAGACACAGCAGCAGATTTTTTCTTCCCCGGTAAAATCGCAATCATGGCTACCAACGGCGATTTCTCAGACGACGAGTCCCAGCCCGGATCGCCTATGTTGAACACGAACGGCCAGGAGGATGTCGAGGAGCAGGAGGCTCTCGATCAGCCGCCGCACCAGCCGCAGGAGAAGAAGCCCAGCAAGTCGGCCCTGAAGAAATCGGGTCTCCTCCATGCCCAGCCTAAGCGGCCAGAGCTGCCCGAGCAGCCGAATCCAGACACTCTCGATTTGAACACACTGACACCCCTGTCCCCCGAGATTATTGCCCGTCAGGCGACCATCAACATCGGTACTATCGGTCACGTCGCTCACGGGAAGTCGACCGTCGTCAAGGCTATTTCTGAGGTGCAGACTGTTCGTTTCAAAAACGAGTTGGAACGGAACATCACCATTAAGCTGGGCTATGCGAACGCCAAGATCTACAAGTGCGATAACCCCGACTGCCCTCGACGACTTGCTTTAAAAGCTTCAAGAGCGAGAAGGAGGTCGACCCGCCATGTGAAAGAGAGGGGTGTGCTGGTCACTACAGGCTGTTGAGACATGTCTCGTAAGTTATGTCTCTTGGAAAGAAAGAAGGGGAGCCTTGCTGACCGTTCTGTTCTTTGTCTAGTTTCGTCGACTGCCCCGGTCACGATATTCTGATGAGTACTATGTTGTCAGGTGCCGCCGTCATGGACGCAGCCCTTTTGTTGATTGCCGGAAACGAAGCGTGCCCGCAGCCCCAGACATCGGAGCACTTGGCGGCTATTGAAATCATGAAGCTCAGCCATATTATCATCCTACAGAACAAGGTGGACTTGATGAGGGAGGATGGGGCCTTGCAGCACTACCAGTCCATTCTGAAGTTCATTCGGGGTACGGTGGCCGACGGATCCCCCATTATCCCCATCTCCGCGCAGTTGAAGTACAACATCGACGCTGTCAATGAGTACCTTGTCTCGCACATCCCCGTTCCTCTCCGTGATTTCACCGCCTCGCCTCACATGATGGTCATTCGGTCCTTCGACGTTAACAAGCCGGGTGCGGAGATTGACGAGCTCAAGGGTGGTGTTGCTGGTGGTTCGATCTTGACCGGTGTGCTCAAGCTGGATGACGAGATTGAGATCCGTCCCGGTCTTGTCACCAAGGACGAGCATGGCAAGATCCAGTGCCGTCCCATCTTCTCCCGTGTGGTGTCCCTTTTCGCCGAACACAATGACCTCAAGTTCGCTGTTCCTGGTGGCTTGATCGGTGTGGGAACCCGCGTCGATCCCACGCTCTGCCGTGCGGACCGTCTCGTTGGTTTCGTCCTGGGTCACCGTGGCCGTCTGCCGGCCATCTACACCGAACTGGAAGTCAACTACTTCTTGCTGCGTCGTTTGCTGGGTGTCAAGACTGCGGATGGCAAGCAGGCCAAGGTTGCCAAGTTGACCAAGAACGAGGTTCTGATGGTGAACATTGGATCCACGGCCACCGGTGCCAAGGTGGTAGGTGTCAAGGCCGATGCTGCCAAGCTCAGTTTGACCAGCCCGGCATGTACAGAGGTTGGAGAGAAGATTGCCATCAGTCGGAGGATCGACAAGCACTGGCGTCTGATTGGGTGGGCAAACATTGTTGCGTAAGTTATTTTCGTCTTCTGATCCATTCGAGTATTTTACACGCTAACATGGCACTATAGTGGTAACACTCTGGAGCCGATCTTGAACTAAAACATGAACACTTGCTAGTTTATGTATTTGGACGTGGAATAGAGCATCGACAGGGGCTCGATGTCAACGATGCATGTTACAACATTCGAGAAAGGAATGGAGACGAAAAAGTGTTTACGATCATGAAGGAGTTAAAAATGCGAGCATTGTTATTACCCCCGGGATAGAGAATGCAGGCAGTCCAGTCCAGTGTTGTTTCATTTCCTCCCCATGCCATGCTGGAGGGATCATTCTTCATCATTGCAAGGCAAAGTACCAGTTGGTTTTTTAATTATACCCTCCAGGTGCAGGAAAAGGCCGAGTTGTCTGGCAGCATGGGGAAGGACGGATTGGAGCATGAGTGATGATGGTGAAGAAGTAGAGAACCAAGTCTACTACTATTACTTGTTGTGATGCGAGTTATGATGTTGTTATATGAAAATATTTCTTTTTCTTTATTCTATTTCGTCTCGTCTTCTTCCACTGCGACGATATATTCCGTAGATGCGCGCGATCAGTCACCCCTAATACGGGGATTATAGGGCTTCCAGACCCCAGCAATAGCTACAATGGCTATCGATGTGCCCCTGCCAGTCTCTGTTTCAAATATAAACCCATTTCCAGCCCTAAGAGCCAATTCCATCTGACACACAGTAGTATCTCGCGCCCCAATCTGCCCCGTGATGCTTAGTCACCCGTGGACGTCACTCCGAAAGGACAACAATCAGTCCATCCGACAATTTAGAAACGTCTTCAGTCAACCAACCAACCAACTCCCAACGTCGCGCTGGTTGCGTTGTCTCGGCCTATCATGTATATCCTCGAGGTGGGTGACTTTCCTATATCCATCTGCACCTATTTTTCTGCTGCTGCTGGTGTCGCGGTTGGCTAACGGATCGCCTGCTATGTAGCAACTCGCGCGTCTCTTGGACCGCCCGTTGTTCCCATGGAAGACCGTCCTGGTTGGCTTCTCCCTGGGCCAATATCTGCTGGAAGGGTTCTTGTCTTTCCGGCAGTATAAAGTCCTGCAGCGGTCGAAGCCGCCTAAGGTCTTGGAGAATGAGGTGTCGCAGAAGGTGTATGATCAGAGTCAGGTATGTACCATCCCTCAGAAACTTGTATCCTTGAAAAGAAAAAGACGACTGAGCTGATTTGGACAGTCCTACGGTCGTGCAAAAGCCAAGTTCAACTTCGTCGCGGGTCTCTACGGTCAACTTCAGAATCTGGCATTTATCTATGGCGATTTCCTCCCCAAGTTCTGGGGCTTCAGTGGCTTCTTGCTGTCGCGGTATCTTCCTGCTCGGTTCCAGGGTGAAATCACCCAGACGCTTGTGTTCATCTTCGGTTTCAACATTATAAGCTCGCTCTTGTCGCTTCCGGTCTCGTATTACAGCACGTTCATTCTCGAGGAGAAGTTTGGGTTCAACAAGCAGACGCTGAAGCTTTGGTTTACGGACATGCTGAAGGGTCAGATGCTTGGTGTTGTTCTGGGAACACCTATCATCAGCGCGGTGCTCAAGATCGTTCAGAAAACCGGTGACTCGTTCTTCTATTACCTCTGGCTCTTTGGTGTCTTCGTCCAGGTCTTTGCCATCACGATCTACCCGATTGCGATCCTGCCACTGTTCAACAAGTTGTCACCTTTGCAGCCTGGTGCACTTAAGACTGGCGTTGAGAACCTCGCTCGGAAACTGGAATTCCCCCTTCAGGAACTGTATGTCATTGACGGTAGCAAGCGCAGCGCCCACAGCAATGCCTACTTCTTTGGCTTGCCCTGGAAGAAGCACATCGTCATCTACGACACTTTGATTGAGAAGAGTGAGCCCGATGAGGTTGTCGCCGTCTTGGGTCATGAGCTTGGTCACTGGAGTTTGAGCCACACCACCAAGCTGTTTGGTATTGCTCAGGTATGTACTACCCTGTCGTCTTGTTTGGTTATTTTATGGACAGGTGCTAATGATGTCTTGTGCAGTCTCACATGTTCTACATCTTTGCGCTCTTCTCGGTCTTCATCAACAACAAGTCTCTGTATCAATCTTTTGGTTTCTTCAACGAGCGGCCTATCATGGTTGGATTCCTTCTGTTCTCGGACGCCTTGGCACCAATGGACGCTGTGGTCCAGCTTTTGATGAACATTCTCAGTCGCAAGTTCGAGTTCGAAGCTGGTATGTCTATTTCCATCCCATACTTTATCGAACACTGGATTGGAGTTAACCATACCTAGATGACTTCGCTCAAAAGCTCGGCTACTCCGAGCAACTCGCCAAGTCCCTCCTCAAGCTCCAGATCCAGAACCTGAGCACGATGGATGCGGACTGGATGTACGCTAGCTACCACTACTCTCATCCGATTCTCTCTGAGCGTCTCCAGGCACTTGGATGGAAGGGCGGAAAGGTCACCGACCTGAAGACGGAGGACATAGAGAAGCCGGTCAAGGCAGCTGACCGGGAGTTGTAAGATGTGGGCTGGTTTTGCGTGTGGTTAAGGCGCTGAAAGTCGAGGTAGGGGCATGAATAGAAAATATGAGTTGAGATGCGTAGAAAGAAATGAGTCGATCTCTGATGATGATACTGATGATACTCTTCTCTTTGAATTGATGAAAGTAATTAAATGAAAACTCCTTGCGACCATTGGTATCCATGAATGCGCCACTATGTATACCCTTGAACAAGAGGATGCAGACTTTTTTTCTATCCCATTATGCCCTTTTCTAACTATCCATCTTCCAATCATCAAGCCTCACCACCCTTCGACTTGGCCTTTTTCTCTGCCAATCTGCGCTCCTTCTTCTTGCGCTTCCGTTCCTCCTTGTCGACTCCGCCCGCAGCATCATCAGCATTGTCATCCACCTGCATGCCTTGTCCTTGATCTTGCCCCTGTGCCTCCACGTCGCCATCGCCATCACCCTGCGCATTCGCATTGACATTCGCGTTTGCATTCGCATTCGCATTCGCATCCTCCCCCTCATTGTCCGTCTTGACCATCGTCAAATCCCTCCCCAGCGTCTCCCCCGCCAACCCGGCCTGCACGCGCTTCAAATTATGCAAGATGAGATTTGGCGCGGACGCCGTGGTGCGCGAGACGGGTCCATGTTCGCTGATGCCCGCGTTGGGCTGGAGGGCTGGGTCTGTGGCTGCGCGGTCGAGGTACGCGGTTAGGAAGTCGTGCGCGGCGGTCTGCGGGATCGGGGTTGTCGTATGAATGGTTGTTGGGGGGAGGGGAGTTGGTGTTTGGGTTGTCATTTTGGTGGTTTGCTGGAGATTGGTTTTTTGAGGTCGTGGTATGTATGTATGTATGTATGTACCTCCGCCGCTTTAGTGGAGGTACTCGAGAGCTTGCTCGCTGCTCAATTGTACGAATATATGGAGAAGTGCATGTATCTATTCCCAATGAATTAGATCAGAGTTAGAAGGTATTATCTATCTAACCTGTGCATATATCAAGTTTGTTAAGCATACTATTCTAGTATACTCCGTACTCCGAGGAGACCGAAGATTCTGCTTCTTACTAAATCATGACTAAGCGCCATGAGAAGTCACGTGAACCCCAGGCTACGGCATCTTTGCATTTATTAAGCTACTCACTCTTAGGGGCACATTGCTCAGCACTAGCCTCAGAGCAGAGTGGAAAGACCCTCAGCGCTAGTGTAAAATCAGTGAGTTCGAGTCGAAGGTTCGGACTCGAACTCGCTAATCGAGTCCATTCACTGAACTCATACTCGTATGAAGAGTTGAAATATTACCACAATTCTGTAATTTATTTGTAATATACAGGTAATATTACTATTCTTCTATATAAGTAAGGTCATTATATGTATTATTTATTACGAGTTTGTAATGAGTTGGTAATAAATCACCCCGAATCCATTCACTGAACTCGAACTCACCTCACGAGTTCAGTGAATGGACTCGAAACTCGACTCATGCGACACTAGTGGTGGCCGTGGCTGAGGTAGCTGTTAGGAGGAGATAGGGCTGGATAGGCATGATGGATCGGCACTTTCAACTCCACTCCGGAGTAGCGTAAACAAATGAAGTCGACGATAAGATCAATGATCTCTCGAGGCAGATGCTTGGAGGATCTTTCCGGGAGTTAGTAAGTCGTTTCATGATTGTCAGTTAAGATATTACAGGGGGTATGGACTCATATATTCGCTTGTCTGAGACTTAGCATTCTGACCTCTAGCCGTCGGGTCTCGATAATAGTGAGGCGGGCTAAGTAGAACGGGTTAGAGGGTCAGGATATGGACAAATCGTCCCTGAACCGATGAGGCTGTCGGCATGAGGGTTAGAGAGCTAAAGGTCAGTATCCTGCGCATCTGGAAGCCATGACAATTCTTCTAGGGCGTCGTCCAAGCGAGATATACTTGGAAATGATCGATTGTCCTGTGCAAAACCTCTTCGAAATGCGAGCGGCTTAAGTGGAATACTAGGGTTGTCTTGAAGATCGCCGCGGAGAATAGGATCCAGATCGAGGGCCCCTCACGCGCCCAATTGTTTAGAGATATTATGTCCCGCGTAGAATTCTCCGGGTTTGGATTCGGTTCAGATGCAGATATCTGCGGTGGTTGCAATTGGTAGCTGGGTGGTGCACAATAGCATAAGAAGCAGACTGTAGCCTCAGAAAAAGAAGCAAGCCATTCATTTGCAATCTGCAGGAATACAGACACCATTGTACTTCCATTTATTTTCCTAATACCGACTCAACAGCTCCTCGCTGCCGGAATGCTCCCGTAGTACCTTTACTAGGGCTCACAGACTACTTGACAGGCTGACAGCTAACCGCCAGTTAGCGTCTCGCTATACTCCGTACTTAACAAGGAAAACCCTTGGCCTGTCACCATCTACCCTACTACACCATCTCTCTCTCATCCATCTCTCTCATCCAAATATCAGAACGACAACTCTTGAGCCACATTTTATACCATGGTTATTGAGCAAATCTTGGAAGCCGTGAAAGCTGGCAGACACGGTGAATACATGGTAGCACCTGAGGATTTCAGGAGGTTATGTTAGGGACAACCTAGGGCTGGTTCCTACCAGTAGGCCAAAAGACCACTATATCTGGCTTCTCGCAAGCCAGACATCCCTAGGCGCCTTATATAGTAGCGCACTGTTAGGCTCCCTAACAATGGTTTACGAAAGGATGCCGATATCATTTTAAATGGCATGGTCATAGGTGTGAAGATTATGCCAGTAGCACCTGGCATAATGATGGCCCAAGGTGGCTATGTCGATATGGGGCTGCGGTGGTGTATCAAGGAAAGTGACTCCAATACTGCTCGCTGTCTCTGACTCAGGGTTATATTTACTGATTCCTTCCCAGGCCCTTTTCCTCCCGCCGTTGTTCCTGGACGACCTGAGAGAGATTATAATCCGGGGTGTAAATATCGACCACGATATGAAATACAAGGACCTCAGCCATGAGGAGTGGTAGCAGAAGAAAAGAAAAATTACAATAAGTATGATTAATGATGTATGATAACTAGTATTAACTACTTAACAACTTCTGTATGACTTATGCCTCTGTTGCCTCAAATATGTAATATGACAATTCTTCAATAATTTTTGCTGCTGTCATTTTTTGGGTGTCGTCACAGGTGTGTGAAGTACTGTAGAATTGAAAAGAGGGCCTGATTGTTCCTATCAGTTGGGCTGTGAGAACAAGTCTCTAGTATAGTAGAAAGCGTGATGAAGGCGCAGTGCCGAAGATGCAGTAGTATTCGTAGTGAACTAATCACTGGTCTTCTCCAGCGATGACCACAGTGCGGACTTTTATCAGACTAGTATTGAGCGGAGAAAATGACTGAAAGACTAAAGAGGAAATCGTGAAGCCATCGAGAAATTCTTGCGGGTCCGGGCGTTCTGCGGCGCCGGAGCGGAGCGCAATTCTTCTTCACCACCACTACTAACTAGTACGCTCACTGCTTTTCACTTCCACCACGGTCACCGGATTGAAGGAGTCTGTTTCGACCTGGGTTGATTTGGCTCTGTTCCGTCGATTTGCTATTCAAGATGCTCTGTCTCCGGTGCAGAGCTGTGCCCTCGGCCGTTAGGTCGTATGCGTCTCCGGGAGCGGGACTGCGGTTGACGAGTCCGTATGTGCAATCCGTGATATCGAGAAATACGGAATAACGGATAGAATGGAATATGCATACTGATCAATCTCTGGCTCCAGTCTCCAGCCCATCAAGCCCACTACCACCACCCAACTCAACCGTCCCTTCTCCTCCGCCATCCTCTCCCGCCTCAACACCGACAACAATTCATTCCCTCGGACGTCTATGGCGACTACCACAGCTACAACTGTGAAGACAACATCGTTAGCATTGCCAAGACCGCAACAGCAACAATCCCGCTCATTCTCCGCCTCCGCCTGTCTGGCTGGTAAGCGGCGGACCTTCAACCCCTCGCGGCGGACGCAGAAACGGCGCCACGGGTTTCTGGCGAGATTGCGCACGCGTGGAGGGAGATTAATTTTGATGAGGCGGAGGGCGAAGGGGAAGAAGGCGTTGAGTTGGTAGGGGTTCCGTTCTTTGTGGAGGGTATGCTGTGCATTGAAAAAGTCCCCGTTTTTTTGGGGGGGGGGGGCTATATCTATGATGAGGTGAGATGGGATGGATTGAGCCCTCAGGAAGGTAGTCCTTTCTTTTTCAGTTCAGAGGCATTATTTGGTGTATGGAAAGATGTCACCAACGGACTGCCGGGTCCTTTCATGTACCATAAGTACATAAACTGTTATGTTCTATGCTTGTTTTATTATAGAGACAAATCGTTCTATACTGTTACTCTGCGCTATCTAGAGAGAGTAGCCGGTCTACCGGTTACCAAGTCCACATAAAGAGCATCACTCATCCTCCTCGCTCTCCTCATCGTCATCTTCCTCCGATCCGTCCTCATAGTCTTCATCATCATCTTCGTCATCGGATTCCTCTTCCCCCTCTCCCTCAGGCTTCAGTCCATAGTCATCTTCGAACTCCTTGAGTGGGCGAACCTCAGGCGTGAACCCAGATTCTTGCAGACCCTTCTGGATAGCCTAAAGGAAGCAAGTCAGCTTGGATCATCATGAAAGGAGGAGAAAAAAGAAGAAAAGAAAACATACCTCCTCCATCACAGTAGCACAAGTAACCACGATATTAGCCGTCTTGGGAGCAAACAAAGGCAAGATAATCTCCCGCAACGCCCCTTTCACATCATCCACACTGGTATCCCTCACTTGCTTGAGCATTTTCTCCTTGTAATCGCTAGGCAAGCTCCGCACAACCTGACGGATGAAGCTACCCGACGCCGCACTGGCAATAGTCGCCTGCTCGTTCGCAAAGCTCACCACAATGCTGCTGATTGCGCCCTCCAGCATGAGAGGGTCAAACGGCATAGCGCCAGACAGATGGTCTTCGACAATCTGCCTGCTCGACTCGAAGGCCTTGTGCGCGTTCGGGGACCGGTACACGTCAAAGTTGACGAAGCCTGTGTCTATGTTGTAGGCGAAGTTGGTCCCGTATGCCAGGCCCTTACCGCGGACGGCCACCCACAGAGGGCCCTCCACGGCGTTCATATATGCGATTGCGACCAGTAGCGGGGGAAGCTTCGGGTCGTCGTACGAGTCGAGGCCCCGAGCACTGGCGTAGGCAAAAGACGAGTCAATCGTGGGCATGGGGACCACGTACGACTTGCCGCCCACGTTCTGACCCACCTCACTCAGCAATGGTCGCCGAGCCGTGATGGGCTTAGGAGGAGCAGGAGCGCCCAGACTCTCCGCAAATGGTTTCCACGAAGAGACGGGTTTGGGCAGTTTCTCGAGGTCCGCAATCACAAGAATTCTTATGTTGTCGAACTGGAAGAGCGCCTTCCGGATCTCCTCCATGCGCGCAACGACGAGCTCTGGCTGCTCAGCGAGTTGCTTCTTGATGCGCTTGAGATAGCGAGCCTTTACCAGGGTGCTTCGAGCTCGCACAATCGATTCCGCGGCGTAGTGAACCATGACATGGACGGCCGCCAGCATGTCATCACCGCTGCGTTTTGCGTCAGGAACGTCGGACAAGAGTCGACTCGTGATAGCCCGAAGTCTTTCCACGTCGAAAATGGAGTTCCAAGAAAGCTCCTGGAGCC
This sequence comes from Aspergillus sp. MA 6038, assembly GCA_003004525.2. Taxonomy (NCBI): domain Eukaryota; kingdom Fungi; phylum Ascomycota; class Eurotiomycetes; order Eurotiales; family Aspergillaceae; genus Aspergillus; species Aspergillus sp. MA 6038. The sequence goes on along the minus strand of PQME02000053.1, from coordinate 55,029 downwards.
AAGCGATGGCCGTGCTGTACTTCTCCAATTCTACTTGGAATGAAATGCGCAACATCTCCGAGTTACCAAAGTTCCTGGCCGTTTCCATCGCATACCCAACAGTGTCTCGTTCCAATTCAACCACAACTTGCTCGAAGTCGATAGTCTTTCCATCGCGTTGCACTGGAATGTTGAAGAACGCTTCTGTGAAGACAGACAGAAGAGGGCGAAGCTGAACAGGAACCGACTGCGCAGAGATAAGCAGCGAAAACTGAACGAAGTTGCTGGGAATATGCTCGAAGTGAATGAAGAGAGGCAGGTCTGAACCATCCGAATCTACAAGCTTCTGGGCCTTGTGATCCGGGTGGCCGGCCTTCAGGGCTGAACCAGACCGGGCGGTTGTAGTCTCGACGAAGTGGATCGATTCAACCGTTGGGATCTCAAATTTTTCCAGCATGTCCTTCGGGATTTCCTTGTCGTTTTCGGCCTTCGCTTTTTCGAGTTTCTCGGCCAGTTCTTTTACGCCTTTCTCGCCGAGTTGCTTCTTCTGCTCAGCAACCCTAACTTCTTCCTCTTTCTTAAGCTTCTCGGACATTTTGACGGACGGAACCCCAAGAACCGTGACATGGTTAGCATCAGAAATCCACTTTTTGATGAAGTCCCTCCACTGGCGCTCAGTAAATTGTTCCAAGACGTCGTACTCCTTCAAAGTCGCAACATCCAGCAGGGTTGAACCGTCTCTCTTTCCATATAGAAAATCGGAGATGACATATTCCGCGAGTGCGGAAGCAGAGGACTCGGTGGAGAACTTCCAGATCTTCTTCTGTCGGTCAATGCATTCCTTCAAATACTTCATATCGATCTCCTTTTCCATAGCGTCCTTCAGGACCTCGAAGAATCTCCGCTCTACCTGTGCCAGCTTGTCTGTCTCTACGCTGGTCAAGTTGAACTGGATTTCGATGCTCGGGCGATCTTCTGTAGAGAAGTATACGGCACTTGCGACTTGTTCCTTTTCGACAAGGACGTTCTCCAAAAGAGAAGCGGATGAACCAGCAAGATACAAGAGAGCAACGTTGAGCGCCCCACCTGCAGAACAATAAGCTACCATCCGGAATTCAAAAATTGAGTATTACTTACTTTGAACTGGGTCGCTGCAGTCTGGGCCCAAGAATCTGATCTCGATTTCACCGAAAGACTCATCTTCTTCTGGGAATTCCACGGTCTTGGTGACCGATGTCGTCAACGCAGGTGTCTGCTTTGAATCTACCCAAGGACGCTTGAAAGGCGAATCGGGGCTTGGGATGACGTCTATAACAGTGTCTTCGAATTTATCCAGAGTTTCAAGCATGTTCTGGTGATCAACCTCTCCCGTTATGATCAGGCACAAGTTCCGCGGCTGGTACATTTCACGGTGGAATGCCCTGATTCGCTCCGCCGTGAGGACACGGAGCTGTTCCATCATTCCTCCAGTTTCATACCGAAATCCTACATCAGACGGGTAGATCGACCGCCGCGCGGCCAAATCCATCAGCTCAGCAGAATTGTTCTGCACTCCCTGCATCTCCGAGTACACGACACCTGCATCATTCCCAGTGCCATCGATATGGTGCACCTCAGTGTAACAACCATCGTCCGTCAGTGTCGGTGCAATGACGTGTTCTAGGTACACGGGTAGGATCCGGGCGAATCCCTCCCAGCCAGCTGTGTCCAATGTGTAGGCTGTGTGATCTGTAGCTGTCCACGCATTCGTGTTCGAGTATACTCTGGTGGCCAGTTTGTCCAAAAAGCCCTTATATCTGTAATTGCGCGATCCCATAAAGCACAAGTGCTCTAGAGTGTGGGGTGCACCCGAGTCGTCGAGAATCTCTGTGGCAAGTACAAAGTAACCAGACACCTTGGGGCCTTTCTGGTCGATGACCACTACCCTCATACCGGTCCTCTGCGACTCATATTCAACGAACTCGCTGGGAGAGTAGTCTGGCTTGAACTTCTGGAGAAGCTTGAAATGGCTTTGTTGGGCTGAGGGAGACATCCTGACGGCTAATTTCGAGGATGTTCTGACGTTCGCTTTTGTTAAAGGGTTATGAATAAGATTGCGGTGCGAGACTGACGATCTATGGAGATCTTCGTCAGCCTATATTACATAGCAACAACTGCACTCTGTGTACTCCGTAAAGCAAGAGAATCATTGCGTTCCAATAGCTAAACCTGAGCTAGACACGGCTACTCGGAAAATACAGAAGCTGGCACACCAAGGTTTCTGCATATCGACTGCCCGAGATGCTTGACGGCTTCCCAAAGTTTCACTATTTCGAACCACTCACTTTAATTGAGATCTTGCCCAACTCAGGCCTCGCAGCGTGAACCGCAATTCCACGATGGCTGGTGAGAATTATTGCGCCGGGGATTAAGTACCGGATGTCGTTATTGAATCAACGAGTAGGTATTGGAGCATGTCAATGCTGGGGTAGACTGCTTCAAATGAGACTCCCAAGAGAAATCCAGCGCTATAGAATCTCGAAAATAAAACGATTCCTTATTTAATGCGTCCTGTCAAAGGCCGTTGAGGTTCAATCGTGTGCGGTGATGGAGGGGTTTCCGCCGCGGCGGGCGGTGAGGTCACGGGATATATATATTTGGCATGAAGCATTCGCGGACATGGACAACATGCGCTTCTGCTCCCTAGGACTACATTTTGCCGCGCTGGGATTTGATCATAGCAGGTTGCCTGACGTCTGACAGACAGTGACCGGGAGGTATTGCTATTTTGGATGTTATTAGAGCCCACTCGTTCGGCCAAATAGGAGCTGCTCGTCCAACTCCGGACACGAATCAACATGGCTACGAAGCCTTCGGACGACGAGGTCTGCCAGTCAATACTAGACTCCGTTACAAAGGGCGCCTATCCCGGTTCGGAAGATGTTGCTTCTTCTGAATTTCCCGCGTCAGCGCTTTCGAAAGAATTGGAGTTGATTTCGAAGGCCCGGGAACAGGTTGAGGTGGGTGTCCTGTGTTTACATCTGCTGGTCCTACGCCTTCTAGTCCCAGATCTAAGCTAACTTATAGTATGTAATAGACAGAAATAAGTGCGCTGAGCCGAGAAAACAACTTTGACGCCGATGGCTGGATATCGCAAGCGAAACAGCTGCACGCGGACATCGAACGATCGAGACATACAGCGCGGGAAATCGTCTCACAGCATGAGAATACGAAACCTCTGGAGCTAAAGGTTGAAGATGCTAGCGCAAAGGTGGCTTTGATTGAAAAGGAAATTGCTTTCAACGAGGCTGTCACAAATACTCTGGAGGAGGTGGATAAGCTCTGCCAGCAGCTTGAGACTGGAAGAACGGAACTGAACGAGGGCAGAGTAATGGCCACTATCGAAATTTTGGAGGCGACTGAAACGACTATTAAGACGGATAGTCTCTTTACGAACACCAATGTGATGAGCATCTTGTCGGAGAACGTGACAGGGCTGCGCCGTGAGATTGTGGAGTTCCTCTACACGCGCTGGGATGAACAGCTGTCCATTGACAAACAACAGCGCAAACTGGGGATTTCGAAGGACAGAGATAATGTTTCGTTGGAAGATACCATTGCGGCCTTGGCTCGACTAGACATTCTCGGACCAGCTAATGACAAGCTCCAAAAGGATCTTCTTTCAGCGATTATAGAACCAGTCCTGCTACCTGGTGTGCACCTCCAGAGCCATGGTGTTTGTCCCACGGATACTGGAATTGGAATTGAACCGGAAGCCACTACAATCACTGTCTCCGAAATGTTGGACCGGATAGCCCGGGTTCTGGATTACCTACGGCAATCGCTGCCCTCATCTATATCGGCCTCCTTCTCAGATTACTTAGTCCCCGCTCTCTCATCGAAGATCATCTCGTCCTGGCTATCTTCTGCAATACCTACTGAGCTCGAGGGTATAAGTGAGTTTGAAAACACGCTGGATCAGGTCCTCAAGTTCGCTCAGTCTGTTGAAAATTTCGGCTGGCATGGCCATGAAGAGCTCGTTTCCTGGGTTAACCAGGCCCCGCGTCTCTGGCTTACCAGGAGAAGAGTAGATTCACTAGACCAAGTTCGCAAGGTCCTTGCTGCTAGTCATGGAACAACCAGACAAGTCGAAAGAGTTGAAAAAGAGCAAGTCTCCAAAGCAGATGGAGCCATCTTGGATAATGGAACTTCCGATGATTGGGATGCTGGCTGGGATGACGACAACGACGAAGGGACCAACGGAAAACCTGCGGAGTCAGCTGAAGACGAAGAAGATGTCAGTGCTTGGGGTCTCGATGATGATGCTAAAGACGTCGCACCAGAGATCAAACCCAACACCACTGCATCTACGGAAGAGGACGATCCTGAAGATGCCTGGGGCTGGGGTGACGAGGACGACGAAGAACCCCAGAAGGAGGCTTCACGACCACCTATGGCCACCCATTCCAAGCCTGCGAGCGCCAATGAAACGTCTGAGCATACGTCGAGAGAGGTTACGTTGAGAGAAACATACATGGTGACGGACATTCCTGATGCTATTCTTGATGTCTTACGACAACAGATAACGGACTCGGAAATCATAGCACAGCCTGGGTAGGTCTCATTGCAATATCTTTATCCAAAGCCTTAAACTGACAGGATTACAGACATCTCAATTCCCGCGTGGTGACTTCAGGAGCTGGGCTCCTTGCTCTTCCCACCTTGATCCTTGCTATGTTCAAGGCGACAGCGTCATCGTTTTACGGCCTCAAACTCAATGCAGGACAAATGTACTTGTATAACGACAGCTTGTACCTCGCAGATCAAATACGTCAGATTGTCGAAGAACACCAGCTCACAAGACTGACTCCCGATATTGAAGCTCTTGAGAAGTTTGGCAAGGCGGCCTACAGCAAAGAGATGCAGATCCAGCGTACCATTGTTACAGATCTGCTTGATGGCACCCAAGGGTTTGGGCAGTGCTCTGAGCAGCCGTTCCTTGGCGAGTGCGAAAATGCAATCAGCGCGACTGTGGACCGGATCCGCGATGTCTATAAGGAGTGGCAGCCGATTTTGTCTCACTCTGCACTTCTCCAGTCGATTGGGTCTCTAGTCTCAACTGTGATCCATAAGATCATTGTCGATATTGAGGACTTGGGTGATATCTCTGAGCCGCAATCTCAACGACTGGTCTCCTTCTGCAACAAGGTCTCCAAACTCGAAGACCTCTTTACACCTGAAGCCGTGGATGGTGCGGAGCCCGTTCCCATGACGGCCGTCTACGTCCGAAACTGGCTGCGGTTCCAGTACCTCGTCAACATCCTCGAAAGCTCGCTTGCCGACATCAAGTTCCTCTGGCTTGAAGGCGAATTACGCTTGGAATTCTCGCCGGCCGAGGTCATTGACCTGATCAAGGCGCTTTTCGCTGAATCTGACTATCGGCGAAAGGCGATTGCGGAGATCCGCCAGAACACCGCATAACCAGCTTCATTCGATCTCTTTGCCTCTTGTATAATATTGCATAAACTGGACAGCTACGTACATTATATAATTAATTTCATAACCTGACTCTTTCGTGCCCTAAATGTACTCCGTAGGTCTCTGCGGGGGGAATCTCCGCGCTCTGCGCAAGTGGCCGCGCCGGACGCCGTATTTTTTCCTCACCAGCGCCAATTTGGTCGAAGCGGCGCAGAAAAAGTCCAGACGGCATCGAATTTTTCCTTGAGCACAAATTGACCCCAATTACTTCTAATTTCACAATGGACGTGGATCATGATTCCAGCGCTGCGTCTCAGGCAGCGCAAAGACAGGTTCGCGTGCAGTTGACCAGCAAGCAAGAAGATATTGCTTTGCCAGAGGATACTGGACCGATCTTGGTTCCTGCAGGTAAGTCAAGCTAGCATGAACCTATTGATTTTGGAGAAATGGAGATACTGATTCCAGGTTTTAAAAAGGCCTGCGCAGATATGCGCTGTCTACATTGGTGAACAATCTCCTTGGAAACGAAAAACCGATCCCGTTCGAATTTTTGATCAATGGAACATTCCTCCGGACCTCGATCGACGAATACCTCACTGCCAATGGGATATCCTCCGAAACCACTATTGAAGTCGAATATGTCAGAGCGTTAATTCCCCCATTGCACATTGCTTCGTTCGAGCATGACGACTGGGTCAGCTCGACGGATGTGCTCTCTGCGACATCGGTGCCGGCGTCATGGGCGTCTGCGACGATCCCGCAAGGCCAGGAAAGAATCCTCTCTGGTAGCTATGATGGTCTGCTTCGCGTGTGGAACATGTCATCGCAGATAGTTGCGACTTCGCCTTCTGTGACTGAAGGTGGCCACAGCGGCTCCGTCAAGGCTGCCAAGTTCGTCTCGCCGAATCAGATCGTATCCGCCGGTCTAGACCGGACAGTACGTCTGTGGAAGTATGCCGAAGCGGACAACGGATTCTCGGGGACCATTTCGCCGCAGCTTGAGCTATATGGACACAAGTCTGGGGTGAACTCACTTGCCGTGCATGCGCCATCGAGCCGCATCCTGTCTGCCTCGTCAGACAACACCATCGGATTCTGGTCGACGAAGAAGGCCGATGCTCCAGCTGCGCCAGAGAATCTGCTCCCGTCTGCCGCGTCGCGGAGCTCCAAGAAGAGGAAGCTCAACTCGGCCGTGAGCACCGCTCAGCGCGGACCTTTGGCATTGCTATCTGCACACACGGCACCCGTCTCTGCTGCCATCTTCGACGCCAAGGATTCAACAGTTGGCTACTCGACCTCGTGGGATCACTCGCTGCGCACGTGGGATCTTGTCACCTCTGCTCTCGTGGACACCCGGACCATGTCGCATTCGCTCCTTGCCCTGGAGCACCTGCCAGAAGTTCACCTCCTGGCCGCGGGTACGTCAGCCCGACACATCACCCTCATCGATCCGCGTACGTCCGCGACAACTCTCTCCGCCATGACGCTGCGCGGCCACATGAATGCAGTTGTTTCGCTAGCTCGCGATCCTCACAGCACGTACGGGCTCATCAGTGGTAGCCACGACGGCACATGCCGGATTTGGGATATCCGGTCGACCAAGACGGACAAGGACGGTGTGGTTGGCGAAAGTGTGTATTCGATCTCGCGGAAGAGTCTGGAGGAAGGCGGGAAGGCCGACAGTAAGCGTGTGGGTGGTGAAGGGGTCAAGGTCTTTAGTGTTGGCTGGGACCAGACGGTTGGGATTGTTAGCGGTGGTGAGGATAAGAGGATCCAGATTAACCGGGGAGAAGGGGTCTTGTCGTCTTCTGCGAAGGAGTAATTGCACATATGGGCTTTTGGCGTTTCTACAGTGGTTGAAAAAGTTTTGTCAGTATGCTCCTTATAGAACTGTTGTTATCTACCGTATTCCGTGCCTCGCATACATTAATCCAATGTTACTTTCAAAGGTATGGATAAGGTATAACATTTTGACCAGATATAAACATCTATAAAATATAGTACATTCAGAAACAAGATAACGCCATCTCATGCCCTCATAAGGGACAAGTAACCCAAGTCCCAGCCTAAGCATCCAATCCCAGATCTAAAGTCTTCGCTCCATCCGGTTAAGCTTAACAGCAGTTTTGATCTTAAGACAAGCAGCATTAGCACACAAGTACCACCTAATAGGCCCCCCGGGGGAGAAACCGCAAAGAAGCAAGCACCCACCTGTGTCCTCGTCCTCTGTCCCCGAACCGGCAGCCCCAACGCCTGACGACGACCCCGGTACGTCCCAGACTCCTTCAACCGCTTGATATTATCCAGATACTGTCTGCGGAGGTCATTCTCGATCTTCATGTCGGAAAGCGCGGCCGTGATATCGAGAACCTGCTTGTTGGCCAGCTCGCCGACCTTGCAGGTCGGGTTGATGTGGAAGCGGGCGAGTAGACGGGAGGATGTATTCCTGCCAATGCCGAAGAAGGATTCGAGGGATTTCTGGTGTTGATTGTTAGATTCCAAACGTAGTGATGTGGTTGGAGGGGAACCGGGGCAGGGTTTCTGCTTGCCTTGACGAGATTCGCCTCTGGAAAACTGACGCCTAGGATGAAGACCTAGTGGGGTTAGTCAATTCTTCAGTATCAACTGAGGCTTAGCAGGCTTACCATCTTGACGAGTTGGACTATATGCTTGTCTTGGGCGTTTCCTAACCTCTGCTCGGGCGTGCGCAGTTGATGTCCGCGGCGGAAGAAAATCGCCCGGCAACAATGATTTTCCGGACTGGTATTTCCTGTTAGAGATAATATGTGCAAATTGCACACTGCGCGTAATATAATACCTGATAAGTTTGCGTTTTTGGCTGTAACCGATGTATTATACTGTAACACTGTGTGAAAATTACCGTGTCACTCGACCTTCTCCGCAAATTAGCTAATTGCAAGCTGGCCTCCATCGACCCCATCCTAAATACTCCGGGCACTCGCTTCACCTCACCATCCATTGTTCGAAGCCTCTGTTTTTATAAGGAAAGCAATCATGCGATTCAGGAACATCTTTCTCTCGTTCTTCATCGTCTTCGTGTTTGGACTGGCTCTGGTCCACGCGGAAGATGATAAGAAAGCGCCCCGGGGGCCCAAGGTCACCAACAAAGTACGCAAGCGCCCTGGGCGCTGACTGGGTTGTGTTGTATATATATATACTGATTATGGCTGTATGGATAGGTCTTTTTCGATCTCCAACATGGAGATAAGCCAATTGGTCGGGTTGTGCTTGGATTGTACGGCAAGACTGTTCCTAAGGTGAGTCTAGCCCTGCGCCTCGGATCTTTTTGAAATGGCGCTTTGCTAATTTGCTCTTGCGTTCCGGATGTATAGACCGCTGAGAACTTCCGGTATGGTTAATCCTGGCAATGGGTCCACTGAAGTTGCTTCAATTCTCGTGATGGATGCTGACAATCGTCAAGGGCTCTGGCTACCGGTGAGAAGGGATACGGTTACGAGGGCTCTGCGTTCCACCGTGTTATCAAGGATTTTATGATTCAGGGCGGTGACTTTACGCAGGGTGATGGTGAGTGGCATTGAAATGGGGAGGTATAGTGGATGCTTATTATTATCGGTCAGGCACTGGCGGCAAATCGATCTACGGTAACAAGTTCGAGGACGAGAACTTCAAGATAAGGCACACCCGGAAGGGACTCCTGAGCATGTCTCCTTTTGCTATGAAATGTGTTGCTGGTCGGGGCTAACAGAACGTAGGCATGGCCAATGCCGGCAAGGACACCAATGGCTCTCAGTTCTTCGTTACCACCGCTGTTACTCCGTGAGTACCATCATCGTGTAGCTAAACCAGTGGAATGCGTTGCAGCTGTACTGACTATGCCTAGGTGGCTCGATGGCCGTCACGTCGTGTTCGGCGAAGTCCTGGAGGGCTACGACATTGTTGACCAGGTTCAGAACGTGCCCAAGGGCCGTAATGACAAACCCGCGGAACCGGTCAAGATCGTGAAGAGCGGGGAGCTCAAGGAAAGCCAAGGTAGCCACGAGGAACTGTAGACCTTCCCAGCTGTGGAGGGTCATTACCAACCGTGATGCAAAGTTTGCTGATACTAGTTTGATATGAGTAACCCAACAAAAAGGAGATGGAAAAATCCCCTTCGGCGGGGAAGACGTCTCAGACATGTCCGCATACTTTATACAACAACTAGTGCTAGTGATTGTGGTGGTTGGTGCGATTTTGCTCTGGCGGTACCAGAAGACGCGGCAGGTGCCGACAAGACAAATAGTGTGAGCAGCAAGAAGAATTTGAGCGCAAGCATTCCATATATAACGGACTACCAATAATAACTCTGTCTCTGTCTACCAAAATATCTCATCTATGTTGCTCTCACAACAGTCTTTTCCTTGTCAGCGGAGTATTTTGTTTTCATACCTTACTCAAAGCAATGTCACATCCAGGGACCAAAACCGTCATAGCTTTGTACTAGTCTTAAGTGGTCTCCTGCTATACGGCTTCCCACGGTCCAGCCAATGCTGGCAGACCTTACGCCAGGTATTGCCTATTCTTTAAGCACCTTCCTATTGGGGTTTGTTCCAAGCATATACAGCCTTTATTCACTGCGGCTGGTGTTCAATCCAATGAAAGTGAAGCGAGGCTGTGAGCATTGAGTAACATGATAGCTTCCGCCTACATAGGTAGAAAAAGAAATAGACCTTCACTAGACAGGATAAAAAATAAGAGCACCAGGGGCAACGGGGATGATCTCAATAGTCTGGACGGACTGTATGCGTTCGGGGAAGAGGAAGATGATGGAGAAATCTCAACCGTGGCCAACAAGAAAGACCTATTGATGGCAAGGAAACAAGTCATCCTGAAAGCCAGTCTGATAGATTTGATAAAAATGACAAGTATTGGCAGATCTGACTCGTTGTTAAGGCATTGAAACAAAGAGGCCTCCAGTAGATGTAACTGCAGGTGTCATTGCGATGCAGAGGAGCACTGAGAGAAGAGATTGAGAAAGTACCAGAATGTCGACTAGATTACAAGGTTACTGAAGACGTTCCGAGCAAAAGCCCTTTTCTTCTTTCTCTGAATTGTATCATGTTCGGTAGTCAGGTGCAGTGGATTCGCCCGGTTGAGCTGTGGATGATATCGCCTGTCTGAGCGATAGGCACTCTACCCGGGGCTCTAGTTGGCTGAATTCAAGAGTAACCCTAAACCGTGGTGATGCTTTCACGGTTCAAGGTGGTCAGGCTAACTACCAGTCCCACCGACAGGACCACAGGGCAGGTACGTCAAGAGGGCACTCTTCTCACCTGACATGCCACCAGATGCAAAATCAGAGGGAGTCTCGATTATCCCCAGTGGTAGACCTAGTATCGTCTCCAAAATTGCCTGTAATAGAATTGGAACTACTGGCAGAAAACCCTGCTCGGAAAGGCGGTTAGACCCGACGCCACATCTACTCCGTACAAGTAGTCAAGAGCCATGGTAAGACTCACGAGCAGGTCAAAAGGCACAATCAGAACAAAAGGAATAGACCCTTCCAGACTCGCTGGACGAAGGAGTCTGCTCGCCCAGGGTAGTGCGGTAGCCATACGCGGTACGGAGTAGAGTGGTATACTACAGAGTACAGCACGACGCAGGGACCAGAAAGGGACCAGACGCTCCATTCTGTCCCAGCACAGTGACACAGAGAAAAATAGCAGAAGAAGAATAGCAATGGCAAATCTCAAGACGCTCTCCTCTTGTCTAAACCAGAATAGAATAAACCCCCTTCTGGTCCCAACCACTAGCTACACGCCAGGCCCCGTCACGCTTTTCGCCTCCAGCCCGCTCTTCTTCCTTTGCCGCCCACAAAAAACTTCTTCTCTTCTTCTTCTACTCTCCTCTCTTCCGTCAACTCTATCCATCCTCCTTTGTCAACTCTTTTCTTCTTCTCCTTCTTCTTTTTCTTTTTCTCCTTCCGCTTAATTCACTCGTCCATATCTTTTTTTTTGCCTTCCTTTTTGTTTGATCTTTCGCACTTTTCTTCCCTTAGTGTGGTAGACATCCGGGAGTCCTTACTTCTTCTTCCTCTTGAAAAAAGTTCTCGATTCTGCTCTGCTGTTTCTCTTTTGCCTTCAGGTATAGAGACGAGGATTTCTTTTTGATTTTTCACGCGCCTTCAGTGTTTTCTGCTCAAGGCCAAAAAAAAGTTACCGCCTCACCCGCTTTTCACTTCGACAGCAGACGCCTCTAGGACGCTCTGAAATTATCAGGAAAGAACAAAGCATTTGCTTATCAATACCGAAGACTGTATGTGTGCTACTGTTTTATTTTTACTTTTTTTATTTTTATTTTTTCCCCTTCCTTGTTCTTTGGAGGAGGGAAGCCGCTGTGATCAAATTTTCTGCGCGGATATATCACCACCCATATCCGCACACACATATTTTCCAGTTGAAAAACTTTTTTTTGTACTAACATTTCTCCCCCTTCTATACAGTCTTTGAACATCCCAATTCCAGCAAAAATGGCCGATAGCTTGAAGATGGGAAACCTTTCCCTCAATGAATCTCAGCATGCACCTCAAGCCCAGCCTGCTCCCGCTGGCCGTGCCCCCTACATCCCGCCTCACCTTCGCCAGCGCAACGTGAGCAGCAACAACATGAACGTGGATGGTGCTACTCCTCCTGCTCCTTCAGGTCCTGGTGCCTGGGCTCCAAAGTATGTCTGACTCTTAATATGTTTTCCATTTCGTCTCTTATCATGGATGCTGACCGGTGTATGTCTTTTTACAGAGGCCGTGGTAGTGGTGGTGGTGGCAACTGGGCGAATGCCAACGACTTCAACCCCCGTGGTGCCCCCAATGGTAACACTAGCTGGATCCCCCAGGAAGCTCCTCGTCGACCTTTTGACCCAAATGCTTACGGAAAGCCAGGCGGAGGTTACGCCGGCGGCGGCGGCGGTAACCAACCTAGAGGCTCTGGCGACGGCCAGTGGCGCGACGGCAAACATATCCCCGGACCCCCCAACGCCCGTTTGGAACGTGAACTCTTTGGTATCCCCAACGACCCCTCCAAGCAGAGCTCCGGTATCAACTTCTCCAACTACGACGATATCCCCGTGGAAGCCTCCGGTCAAAATGTCCCCGAGCCCACCAACGCCTTCACCAACCCCCCGCTGGACGACCACCTGTTGACCAACATCAAAATGGCCGGCTACATCACCCCCACTCCGGTCCAGAAGTATTCCGTCCCCATTGTCATGAACGGCCGTGACCTGATGGCCTGTGCCCAGACCGGTTCCGGAAAGACTGGTGGTTTCCTCTTCCCCATTTTGTCCCAGGCATTCCAGAACGGTCCCTCCTCGGCCCCTGCTCAGGCGGCCGGTGGCCAGTTTAGCTACGGTCGTCAGCGCAAGGCCCACCCGACATCACTCATTCTGGCCCCCACGCGTGAGCTGGTGTCGCAGATCTTCGAGGAATCTCGCAAGTTCGCTTACCGCTCATGGGTCCGTCCTTGCGTCGTGTACGGTGGTGCCGACATTGGCTCGCAGCTCCGTCAGATCGAGCGCGGCTGTGACTTGCTGGTGGCCACTCCCGGTCGTCTGGTGGATCTTATCGAGCGTGGCCGCATCTCGCTTATCAACATTAAGTACTTGGTCCTGGACGAGGCTGACCGCATGTTGGACATGGGTTTCGAACCCCAGATCCGTCGGATTGTCGAGGGTGAGGACATGCCCAACGTCAGCGAACGCCAGACCCTGATGTTTTCGGCCACCTTCCCCCGTGACATCCAGATGCTGGCCCGTGACTTCCTCAAGGATTACATTTTCCTGTCCGTCGGCCGTGTGGGTTCCACCTCCGAGAACATCACCCAGCGCGTGGAATACGTCGAAGACCACGACAAGCGTTCCGTTCTGCTCGACATCCTCCACACCCACGGAACCACTGGTCTCACCCTCATCTTTGTCGAGACCAAGCGCATGGCGGATACACTGTCCGACTTCCTTCTCAACCAGCGCTTCCCAGCCGCCGCCATTCACGGTGACCGCACCCAGCGTGAGCGTGAGCGTGCTCTGGACCTCTTTCGATCTGGCCGCTGCCCGCTCATGGTGGCCACTGCTGTTGCTGCTCGTGGTCTGGACATTCCCAACGTCACTCACGTGGTCAACTACGATCTTCCCACCGACATTGACGACTATGTCCACCGTATCGGTCGTACTGGTCGTGCTGGTAACACCGGCATGGCCACCGCTTTCTTCAACCGTGGCAACCGTGGCGTCGTCCGTGACCTGATTGACCTCTTGAAGGAGGCTCACCAGGAGGTCCCCGCGTTCCTCGAGAGCATTGCTCGTGAGGGCAGTGGCTACGGTGGTCGTGGTGGCCGTGGTGGTGGCCGCGGTCGTGGTTCCAACGCCACCCGTGACATGCGTCGCACCGCGGGCGGCTTCAATGCTGCTCCCACCTACGGTAGCGGCTTCGGTGCTCCTAGCTACGGCGGTTTTGGTGGTGCCCCATCCTACGGCGGCAGCGGCGGTAGTGGTGGCGGCGGTGGCTTCGGCTATGGCGGCGGCGGCGGTGGTGGTTACGGCAACCCGTCGGGCCCTACTGGACCTTCTTCCTGGTGGTAAAAAAGAAAGGCCAATTTTTCTTTTTTCAACGGTTGTGTGGTCTCTGACGAGGCCGTCGGGTCTGATTGGCTGCTTTCTTTTTCCTTTTCCGCCTTTCATTGACGGTTACGATCAGAACGAGAATCCTGAGTTGTCTTTTCTTTTCTTATTTTTCATCTATCTATTATATCTCAGGAACGGCTTTGTCACGACTGCCACGACTTCTTATTTTTCTATCTTCCTTTCGCGTCGGTGTTTTTTTTTTATTTGTTTGCTGAGCATTTCGCGAGCCCGTCTTCGTGTTTGATTGACTTTTTTTTCGTGTTTAGACATGGGCACTCGATGCAGTCCGATATCTCCATTTTCTCTCTGCTCCTGGTCATGCACAAGCGGCATTGAACCGCGAGCATTTTGGTCGGTATTGCATGAATCTCATAGATCGCGTTGATATTTTTTTCTGCGGCGACCGGTTTCATCAGATACCCATACTTCTCTTTCGAATCTCAAGCGTCCGATGGAGATACGCGCTTGAATAATGCGTGCCGAGCGGAGGTGCCGGCTTTTCTTCCATCATCTCCAGAAAAGTGCTTCTTACTCGTTTCATTCGCTCGGTGCTGTTGCTGCTGCGTCGAACCGTGTCTCGCTACATAGGCTTTTATTCTTTTTTATTCCTTTTTGTCTTTTCCAGTTTCGGTATTTAATGACGGGCTATTTCTTACCCAGTTTTCTCCTTATTTTGTGTATTTCCCTTTCGTGTCGAACAAAAGAAAAGAAAAATTTCTTCGCTTTCTTCACAGCTTTTGTCAGTTTGCCCTCTTTTGCAACCTTGGAAGGAAAGGGGGGAAAGTTCTGCTTGCTGTTATTGTGTTTTTTACCATGGAGAGAGAGCCTTCATCATCATCCAGTTAGGGTATAGAGCACCGGGCATGATTTGCATTTGCACAAGGCGTTGGCTGGAGCTGCTGTTTCCACACACAAAAGTTCTCTGGGTCCGTGGACGAGTACTTGGTCGTTCTGTATGCTTTTTTCTCTTTTTTTCTTTTTTTTCTTTTCTTCGATCGGACCCATGGAGAATAATTGGGGGAGGGGACAGGCACTGCTTCACTGGCGCTCGTCCGCGGAGAGCAGCACATGTATGTATCTGGATGGAGTGGAATTTTATCTCTTTTCTGCTTTATGCACTGCTTTGTAAAAGCTTTCTGGCAAGCTATAGGGAATGTCCTGGGGACTTTTCTTGTATTCCGTACTGTAGTAGTAGTAGTAGTAGTAGTAGTAGTCTTTGCCGTACACGTATATAGACCACCACCATGGATGACCCAATGTCCGGACGGTGATTTTCGAGCAAAATATAACCCATGCAAAGATAACTAGACTCTGTACTAAGCGCCTGCGGCTTTTGTCGAACTCATTGATCATTGCTTCACGCAAAAGCCGGTTCTTCGGGTTCCGGTTCTTGACTCCGACGTATACTGGAGGCAATGCTACAAAACGGCAAAACTAACCGTAAAGGGAAATCCATGCAATTCTCTCCCCCTACGCCGTCCTGACGTCCTCTCAAGGGGCCCTCCGTTGCAGATTCTTTTCTATTTCTTCCCCCATCCCAAAACCCGTCAGACCTTCCCAATCGGCTCCTTTGGCCCCCTTCCCACGTCGTCGATAAATCGCAACCATCCCGATCCATCCAGGGGACGAATCCCGTCACCATGGCCGAGGTCGACGCCAGCAGCACCCTCGCGGCGGACGAATCGTTCGCGCCGTCCGAAGGCGCCGCCGACGACTACTACCAAATTGGCACCGGCAACGTGACGGTCGGCACGAGACGCCAGGCCAATGGCACAATTGGGTCTGTCTACTCGGGGAACAAGATCAAGCACCTGAAAAAGGAGGATGGGATCCCACTGTGGCGCAAGGACATCCAGCATCAGTTCCTGAAACTGGTTTTCGAGGACAAGACGAAGGTGTTTACGCGACAGTGGGATGGACAGAAGAATATGGATTTCGCGGATGTGTATATGGATGCTATGGCGCGGAGTAGCAAGACTAGTAAGATTCTGAAGGATAAGTTGCAGAATGATAAGCCGGCTGCGTTGAGTATGGCCATGGTGTGCTTATTGGTGAACTTTGGACGGATGAATACCACGCTCAATTGTACGAAAAGCGTTTCTCCTTTTCCTTTTTTTTTTTTTTTAGAGGCGTCGATGCTAACATTTATAGTCTTCCCTGAAATGCGCGCCCAGCTTCGAACCTACCACTCCATTCCTTCACTCCAAGCGCACCAGGACCCCCATGCCTACAAACAACTGCAAGATGCACCGCGTCTCAAGTCCATCCTCAAGGGCGCTTCCGAGGATGTCGACCAACCCAACACCCTGGAGAAGATCAAAGAGCAATCCATCCCGCGAACCAACCCCGTGAACCTTATCTTCGTCCTGGCCCAGTACGCTCCCAAAGTCTCTGAGCTGCACTTCTTTCAGCCGCGTGACTTCTTCGACCTCGTCATGCGGTCGACGCTGAGTAGCCAGAGCCGCGCGCGGGCCTTCCTGTGGCTGATGTGGTGGTATCTCGAGAGTGACTTTTCGCGGGAGGCGGCATTGAATAATCCGTTTGGCCCAGGGCAGGAAGGCGAGGGCAGCGAGGGCTTGCCGATTAAGGTGCCGAATTTCGAGAGCCTGACCGAGGAGCAGGCTAGTGAGGAGAACATTGATTCTCCGTCGGAATTGGAGTTTGGGGAGGTTAAGCGGTTGGAGCGGAAACGTGGGTGCTCTTTTCAAAAAAAAATCTGTTTTGCTATATCTGGTTAAAGCTAATTTATGTATGTGCAGGTATTCTGGAAGAAGACGAACCGTTGCCTCGAGTCAACAAGCGGTCGAAGAAAAGTATTTACCTTACCCATTATTTCTTACTGCTCTGGCTAACTTTAATAGGCGACTACTATGATGATGACCAGGCATCCGGGGATCTATCTGGCGTTGCTTCTGGTATGTTTACAGGGTTATCCTGAATACAGATGGGAACTGTGACATTTGCTGACTGGATACAGGCCGAGGGGACAGATTCAGTCTTGGAGGCCAGAATTCCGGCATGTCAACTCCACTGCATCCGTCTGCCAGACGTGCAGACGACGAGGACGAAGAGCTCCTCACCCCCGGCCAATCTGTGCCATCGCGGTCGAAGCGTCCCAAGCGAGAATCTTCGCTGAACCGTTCAGTTGGCCAACAGCGCCTGGTTCTGAAAACCAAATCGGAGCAAACCCCCGATGTGTCGCCTGCTCCTCCCGGCAGCAACAACCCCGGAATCAACAAGTTTGTGAACGAGCCTACCGCACCCGCGCCGAATTCGTCCCGGCGACCCCGGCCTTTGACGCAGCACCAGATTGCCGTTGAGCAAAACCGGCGCGATCGTATCCGGTACATTCTCGGAAAGCGAAAGGAAGAAGCATACCGGGATATTCGGACGCGACGAGTGTGGGAGATCCCCATCCAACGCTACACCCGCTTACTGGACAATCTACCCGACGGCTATGATACGGATGATGAAGAACACTCCTGGGGTAAAGGCGGACTCATCCCCAACCCCAACGTGGAAGAAGATTACGGCGAATGCGCCAGTCGCTACCTTTCCATGGTCCGCAAAGCCACGCGACGCCTCGACCGATGGGACTACGAGAACGCCAACGGGCCCAGGCGAGACCGCAAGAAGGAGCGCGAGGAGCGCCAGAAAGCGAAGCAGGAAGCCATGGCCTTCGACAATGCCCTGGATATCGGTGGTGGACGCATGCCGACCTCTGCGCGGAGTCGGGCGCGTGCTGCCCGCAATGCGAAACGCAAGGCAGCGGCCGAAGCTGCTGCTGCTGCTGCCACGGCGGCGGCGGCTGCGAATCCCGAGGGGGCTGCTGGTGGTGGTTCTGCACCGGATCAAGCTGCTGAAGCTACGACCGCCACCTCGACTACGGCCTCCCGTCCATCCAAGAGTAACCGCAGCCGGGCGAATCGCGAAGACGGCGCCGCAACTCCCGCCAAAAAGGCTGGAATATCCTCGAAACCCGCGTCGGCCGCACCCTTAGGCGAGGAAGACGGCGACGTGGAGGGTCTGGATGATATCGACCGCGAGCTTCTCGGTGAAGCCAGTGGTGATGAGGCTGAAGCTCCAGCGGGTCGTCCGGCAGGACCGGGTTTCGAGGAGAGCTTTGTGGGTGAGGACGCGGAAGACGAGCCGTTGTCGGATGTGGACGCGGACGAGGAGGATCTAGACGAGGGCGAGCCCGAAGTTGATGCCGACATGGAGGAGAATTCATCCACGTTTGACGGACGCAATGGCTACGCTGGTAGTGAGGTCTCATCTGCAGCCGGGGATCGCACGGCTGTTAAAGAGGAGGGTGTGTAATAGTTCTTTGCTCTACGGATGGGTGGTGGTTGTTTGTTTGTATAGTACCTGCTAGCATTAAGAGTAATCCAATGTCTTCATATCATGTGACCGTGACCAGCTCTTCTTTTCAACCTCCCTCTCTTTAACCTCTCCCTCTTCCTGTCTGTTGTCAACTTCATTCCATCTGTCCTTTCATCTTCCCCATCCTACTCCAGGTTATTACTAGCCCCATACAGTATTAGTCTCCATCGCTGATCAACGGCCTGGAGTCATCACTACGACTACGAGCACAGACAACCAGCAGCCAGAAAAATCACCCCCAGACCGACAGAAAGACCAGCAACAGACACAGGCCAGTAGATCAATTCTCTGCCTCGGATCATATCTGCCTCTCGATAGCCGCATGGTTCGCCGGGCCGCCAATAACATCCTTGCTTATTCGCACTATTCGGAGCCAGAGTGTCCCCGCGTGGGTTTTCTCCTCTTTCTCCCTGCGTCGTTTGTCATTGCAGGTGATTGCAGTTGGATGCATACGAAGTGTTGAAAAGTACGGAGGGTCCCTGCGTTGGCAGTCAGTTCTTTTGGTGATTTATACATACTGCTTTGGTTATTGTTGTCTGGCCTGGCGCGTGTTGGGTTTTAAAATACCACCACCGGCGAACGGAAGGGCCAATAATCTAAACGTCCGTTTCTTTTCCCTCTTCTTTGTCTTTACTTCTTCTTTCGCTGGATTTTCATTATCACCACTCTTTTTTCTCTTTTCGTCTGAACTTCGCTCCCCCTCCGGTCAATTGATCATTGATCAAACTATCCGTCCTGTCATGTCCGACGAACCGCGTATCCTGCGTCCCCGGCCGCGAAAACCGTTCAGTTTGACGCCAGAATCGTCCGAAGCGCCTACGCCAGCTGAACCCGCGAATCCCGACTTCCTGGCCCCCAAGGATGCCTCCGGATCGACCGATATAAGCCGGAATGGCTCCATTATGAACCTAACGTCCTCCACCCTGTATGGCATCTATTCACCGACGGCGTTTGATAGCACTCGGGATGAATCCAGTCCCTGGGGTACGGAAGCCCACGCGCCCAGCGCCGACCACCCCGTACCGGAGTTCAAGGTGAACGGCCCGGATCGGTTTATGCTGAAGCGCACCCGGTCGCGACTCAATTATGGGCTGGTTCGTGGGGTGATTCTGCCTCGGCTGTTGCGGAGTGTGATGTTATTTGGGTTCGGGATTGTCTACGGTGTGATCACGGTGCACCTGCATGAGAACCATTGGATCACACCAGTGAAGCTGGAGAATATCCACTACTACGAGTCGTGGCAGTACCTAAGTTTCTGGGGACTGACGGGGGTTACGCTGGGGAGTGTTCTTCCGTGGTTGGATGCTTTCTCGGAGGGGACGGTGCTCGATACAACAAAGAAGACGGAGCGTCGTGGCAACGAGGACCGGACTCCGACCTGGGTGGCAGCTGTTCGCAGCGTGGGAGCTTTTGTTGGGATTGCTTTTGCAATGGTGCGCTTTTCGTCTCTTACCCTTTTGTTTTTTACGTCGTTATTTATACTAACTGGACTGTAGCGACGACTCCCATGGGAATCGACTACGCAAGCCTCCGTAACCCTCGCCCTTGCAAACCCCGTCCTGTGGTACCTCATCGACCGCACCCGGTCCGGATTTTTCCTGTCGACCATGGTGGGACTGGCTGGGATGGGCATTATCCTCGGCTTGAAGCCGGAGTTGATGCCCTCGTCAATCGACGGCTCGACTGCTACACCATTCGGTTCGAACAGTGCCCTTGTCTTCGAGACAGGCGTTACACAAGAAGGCATTGCCGTGCGAACCTGGGTGGCCAGCGTTCTATTTTGCGCCTGTGTATGCTTTGGCAACATTGGCCGACAATTGGCGATTGGAGAGACATGAAGGCATGAAAACGGAGACAGAAAGAGAGAAAATACCAATGCAGGATGTGTCTCCTTTTGGCTTGCTCCTTGACCGTTACGACCACCTTAATTTTCTTTGGACCCTCCTGATTCAACATACTCCGGAGTAGGTATTTTTACATTAGACAAAAGTCTCCAATCCACCGTCACTACACAGAATACAGTCATACGAATACATAAGAACTGTAGAATCAATCATTGCAATCCCTCTCATCGAATCCCTGAGGAATTCAGAGAGGCACTGCACCCAAGATCGACACTTTACTGGCTCTAAACAGACCAGCAATCCCTCTCCATTCTACATGACGATTTCCGTACTTCATCGGGCATCCATCCTGAGATGGAGACAACCTCGTAGGAACGCTTTTGGAAGAATGTGAAATTTGCGTTGTTCATGGAGAGGAAAAGAGGAAAAAGAAAAAAGCCCGCCAGGGAAAAACGCGAAGACTTTTATGGACCGCACGTGGTCTGTGCGGGTCATGTGATCTGTAAATGATATGCATAAATCCAGATTAGTAATTATGCTTTCCAGATCCGGCATAACGCGGGGTGGTTCGCTGTACCCGCGCTGATTGGCCAGTCACTCTCTCTCTCTCTCTCCCCCGCGGCAGAAGAAGTTCTTTTTTCTTCACTACGACGATACTCCTGCTTCGACTTACAGCTCAGTCTCTGCTTCAACTGCTTATTTACATCCTCGGGGTTACCAATTCGACTGTATTCAGCTGCTGTGGTGGTCTCTTGATCTCTGTCCTAGCCTTTTCTCCAGTGATTGTGGTGTATCGTCATGGCTCAGAAGTCGGGTGTGTAGCCTTTTTGAACGGACGTCGTACTGACATGACTCTCTAGCTGTCATCTCCGTCTACGACAAGACCGGTCTGCTGGACCTGGCCAAGGGTCTTAATCAGCAGAATGTCCGTCTTCTGGCTTCCGGGGGTACGGCCAAGTTGATTCGGGACGCAGGATTTCCTGTTGAGTGAGTACATTAGACTCTGCATACATACGGACGGGGAGAAGGCTGATGAGGATAGGGACGTCTCGGCCATCACGCGCGCTCCCGAGATGCTGGGCGGTCGCGTCAAGACCCTGCACCCCGCCGTGCACGGTGGTATCCTCGCGCGCAACATCGAGACCGATGAGAGGGACCTGGCCGAGCAGAACATCGCCAAGGTGGACTTTGTCGTGTGCAACCTGTACCCATTCAAGGAGACTGTCAACAAGGTCAACGTGACTGTCGAGGAAGCCGTGGAGGAGATTGATATCGGTGGCGTGACGCTTCTGCGAGCCGCGGCTAAGAACCACGCCCGGGTGACTATCCTCTCAGACCCCGAGGACTACCCCGAGTTCCTCAAGGAGTTGGAGACCGGTGAGATCACGGAGGGGAGCAAGAAGAAGTATGCGCTGAAGGCGTTCGAGCAGACGGCCGACTATGATTCGGCCATCTCGGGCTTTTTCCGCAAGCAGTATGCAGGCAATGGCGAGCAGTACATGCCGCTTCGGTATGGTACCAACCCGCACCAGAAGCCGGCGTCCGCGTATGTGTCGCAGGGCAAGCTCCCCTTCACGGTGCGCAACGGTTCCCCCGGCTATGTGAATCTGTTGGATGCCCTGAATGCCTGGGGCCTGGTCAAGGAGCTCAAGCAGGCTTTGGGCTTGCCCGCCGCCGCCAGCTTCAAGCACGTGTCGCCGGCCGGTGCGGCCGTGGGGGTGGCTCTGGACGAGAAGGAGCGCAAGGTCTACATGGTGGACGACATTGCTGGGATCGAGTCATCCGGCCTGGCGCAGGCCTACGCCCGAGCGCGCGGTGCGGATCGCATGTCGAGTTTCGGCGATATTCTCGCCCTGAGCGATGTCGTGGACGTGCCTACCGCCAAGATCGTCTCGCGTGAGGTCTCTGACGGTGTCATCGCTGCCGGCTATACCCAGGAAGCCCTGGACATCCTCTCCAAGAAGAAGGGCGGCAAGTACCTGGTCCTGGAGATGGACGAGACCTACGTGCCCGCGCCGGAGGAAACGCGCACCCTGTACGGCGTGCAGCTCACACAGCACCGCAACGACGCCGTGATCTCGCCGCAGAAGACCTTCAGCTCCATCATCACTCCGAAAGGCACGCAGTCCCTTCCCGACTCTGCCCTGCGCGATCTGACTGTCGCCACCCTCGCCCTGAAATACACCCAGTCCAACTCTGTCTGCTACGCGCTCAATGGCCAGATCATCGGCCTGGGCGCCGGCCAGCAGAGCCGTATCCACTGCACCCGGCTGGCCGGCGACAAGGCGACAACTGGTTCATGCGCTTCCACGACCGTGTACTCGGCATCAAGTGGAAGCAGGGCACCAAGCGCGCCGACAAGGCCAATGCCATCGACCTGCTGTGCTCGGGTAACACCCCGCGCAACGACGCTGAGAAGGCCGAGTACGAGCGTGTCTTTGAGGAGGTCCCCGCCTCGTTCACCCAGGAGGAGCGTGATGCTTGGTTGCAAAGGTTGACCGATGTTGCCGTCTCGTCGGATGCTTTCGTATGCCACCCCCTCTCCCCCTGAACTATTTCCTCAGATTAGGATATATGGACATCATGTTGACTCTCGCAGTTCCCCTTCATCGACAACGTCTTCCGCGCCGCCCGCTCCGGCGCCAAATACATTGCCGCGCCCAGCGGAAGCCAAAACGACGGTCCTGTCTTCGAGACCGCGGAGAAACTGGGTATTTCTTTCGTCGAGCAGGGCACCCGGCTGTTCCACCACTAAACAGAGCCCTTTGGACGTGATGAGTGATGGGTAGGTGTTTTTCGAGATGGAAAAGTCTTTTCTCATGTTTATGAATTTCCTTTATGACTTCTAGGGTGTGATGTCATATATATAGATGATTTGCAATGAACATTATTATATCCTCTTTCATCTTTCAGCAAAAATTCCAGCATGTCAAACCAGGGCACCGCTACGAAAAAAATGCTCCCATGCGGAGTCGAACCGCAGACCTCATGATTACGAGTCATGCGCTCTACCAACTGAGCTATGAGAGCAGTCATTGGATGCAGGCTCCTCGTTAAGCGATCTGTGCGCCAGCAGGAAGCTTAGCGGGAGTCATTGGATTGCTCCGTTAGGGCTGTATCCTGTATTGTCCTCTGTCCGTGGCGTAGGGATATGTCGTGGGCAGTTGGTTCTTCATGATAATATCAATACCCGTAATGGACGAAGATGGAGTACAGAGTGAGTGAAGATCAGAAATTTCTGCTCCTTGTGTTAAATTCCAGATCCACAAAAAAGAACAGCCAGCCCTAATACTCCACTAGAGCCCACCGCAATCCCAACTCGCAGACGGCGTGCCTATTGGCCTAACGATGGAACTCTGATTCTTTCAGCTTTGTCTAGCCCTAAGAGTTGAGTTCAATGCGTGGTTTGGCAAGCTTGGGATGCGTGTCACCACGAGCAGCAGTCCCAGAACCAGAGTCGACATGGTGAGCCGGCCTAGTGTGATGGAGGGAGCAACTAGTGGTTGTCGAACGAGTCATCCTACGAACACAATATTAGACTGTGAATCTACTCAGGATACGGTCAAAGCTTCCGAGTCAGCTTGATTCTCGTTGGTCTGTCTCAATTGGCTTGGATGAGGATCTTGACATGCTTAGTCTTGTTGTCTATCAGCTCCTGAAACCCTCCCTGGATGACATCCGCAAGAGGCACGACAGACGAGATCATCTTTTCCGCCGGGATCGCCTGCGAAGACAGAAGCTCCAAGACGCCTTGGAAATCCTCCGACGTGTAGGAAATCCCACCGGTCATTCTCTTCTCCGTGAGCACAAAGTCGTTGATGTTGACGTGCAGCCGCTGCTCGTGCACCGCAACGTTGAAGACCACTCCCCCGGGCATGACCGCCGCAATGGCCGTATCCAGCGTGACCTGAAGACCAGACGCTTCATAAGCGATATCGACCCCCTCACCCGTGGTCTCCCTCACGACTGCTAGCACGGGATCAGGCACGTCTGCACGTCGATCGAGAGGATTCACCACCCGGTCCGCCCCGAGCTGCTGCGCGTAATGCATTCTCAACGACGACAACTCACTGACGATAACCTTCCCGGCCCCCTTGGCCTTCAGTATCATCAGAAGCGCCAGCCCAATGGGACCAGCACCAAGGACCAGAATATTCTGGCCCGCGACGAACCCGGACGTGCGCACCATGTGCCAGGCGACAGCCAGGGGCTCGGTCAGCGCCGCGAGCTTCAGGGGGACATTGTCCGGGACGGGCACGATATTCGCGTGGTGCACCGTGATCTCGCTGGCAAACCCACCGCCGGGAGCACTGAATCCGTAAAAAGTAGCCCGGCTGCACGTGTTGGGGCGCCCGGCCAGACACGAGACACAGGGACTCGTCCCATACTGAGAATCGGCAAGCGAAGGGTTGACAGCCACTTTTTGCCCAACCGACAGGCCCTGGACCTCTGCGCCAAGCTCGGTAATCGTGCCGGACATCTCGTGGCCCATCACAACGGGCAGGAATGCGCCGGTCTGCGGGTGCTTTTGCTGTGGTTTCGGGGCGAAAATGGGACCCCCGAGGTATTCATGAATGTCGGAGCCACAGATGCCGCAATATGCCACTCGGACTCGAACTTCGTGAGAGCGACATTTCCTATCTATTATATTAACCGTCTTTTCTCATCTCGTTATGAGGAGCAAATATGTGTGGTCTTACGGAATAGGCACGTTGTCAAGCCGGATGACCCCTTGACCGTGGAAACGAAGAGCTTGCATGACAGTGCAGATTGGCAGTATGCTGATTTGATGGTAGCTTCATTTGTTGGCCCTCTCAATTTATATACTTCTTTTGTTTCTTCATCAAGCCCTACGTCGGGGTTCACCATGCATCCAGAACCACCCGCGGCGTTTTTCACCGGCAAAACGCATATAACCGAGCAGTGCAATGCATTATACGGAACGGTCAAAGTCAATCAAACTAGAATTCCGGTTCTGTGGAGTCATCCCCCGCACGAGAGGAGCAACTATGGCTTTTCCGTATTGTCATTCCTGCCCTACGTCTCAACCGAGTATAGCCAACATACCACCGATGAATATCACCACCGGCCTAGGTGAAAATCACCCCCCCATCGACCAGAATTGTCTGCCCGTTCACGTA
The DNA here is from genome assembly GCA_003004525.2 of Aspergillus sp. MA 6038. Taxonomy (NCBI): domain Eukaryota; kingdom Fungi; phylum Ascomycota; class Eurotiomycetes; order Eurotiales; family Aspergillaceae; genus Aspergillus; species Aspergillus sp. MA 6038. The sequence goes on along the minus strand of PQME02000053.1, from coordinate 29,594 downwards.
GTCCGAATCGCTACTGGCCAAGAATCCTCCCACGAGGCCTGCCACATCCTCCGGAATCCCCGCTCTGCCCAGGGCAATGTCCTTGCTGAACAACTGGAGACTCTCGCCCTTCGCTCTGCCCTCCGCCTGCCCCATCGTCTCGTCGATGGCATCCCACATCGCACTCGCCACAATCCCCGGCGCATAGGCGTTCACTGAAATTTTATGCCGCGCCATCTCCGCCGCCATGGACTGCGTGAGCCCTCTCACGGCGAACTTACTCGCCGAGTAGATCCCCAATGTCGGCAGGCCCTTGAATCCCGCAATAGACGCGCACCCGACAATCTTGTACCGGTGGATCCCGGCGCACGGTTCGGGGTCCCCCTGCGCTATCATCTGCCGAGCAGCTTGTGCGTAGCAATTGAAGGTGCCTTTGAAATTCACGCCGAGGATCCGGTCGATGTCGTCTTCGGTTACGGAGAGCGTGGGCTGGACCGGGGCGATGCCGGCATTGGCGACCATGAGTGTGAGAGGGCCGAGCCGCGACACGGTCTCGGTGACCATATCAGCGACTGCTGTGGAAGACATCACGTCTGCGGCGATGCCGATTGCAGGAGGTCCTCTGACGGGGTTCCTGGCGGGCGTAGAAGGGGAGGGGGTGGTTCTGTTGATTTCGCTGACGAGGGTGTTGATTTCGGTGGAGGCGCTGGGGAGGTCATTGACGCAGACGGAGTAGCCTTCCCGGGCCAGGCGAAGGGCTATTGCTCTTCCTCTATAATAACAAATCCAGAGTCAGCACACGAGTCCATGGATCGTGGACGGGAGAGGTCATTGAGTCGGTGGTGCATCACTCACATTCCGCGCGCTGAGCCGGTCACAATGGCTGCCATCTTGAGTCGGAATTATGATCGATTTAGTTGCAGATACTCTCAGCCGGACGAAGCAATACGTGAGCATGCCACGCCCCAAGACGCAGGTATAAGCGGATGGGCGAAAATTCCCAGAGAGGCACAAGGCTATGTGCTCCGTATAAGTGGCCTGTACCCTAAATCATATTCCCGCGGCTACTTCCCCGGCGATCCATGATAGCTTGCATATAGCCGAGAGGATGCGGAGGATGGACTGCCTCTGAGATTTAAAGCTGCTTCATGAGGCCAGCCGATACACGGTATGGCTGGAAGGTTATATGACCCTGCTTTAGGGCAGATCATGCAATAGACCTAGATCTGCGTCCCCATTCAACGCCATGCTATATGCCGTGAAACAGGATCTGTCTCTAATATCTCTCATTTATAGGGTATATAAAGGGTAATGAGATGCCGGCATACTGCAAGCGTCCGCTGTCTTCATACAGTTTTCAGAATCATGTTTTCTCAAGTGAGACCCCAAGGCCGCAGCCTGACCGTGGGCATCACCATCTCCTGTGGCATGGCCTTTATGCTATTCGGATATGACCAGGGCGTGTTCGGCGGCATCCTGTCTTGCCAGTCCTTCGAGACCACCTTCAACAACCCGAACACCACGGTCCAAGGACAGATGACCTCCTCCTATGTCTTGGGGTGCGTGTTCGGGGCGGCGCTGGCAATGTTCACCGGCAATATCCTCGGTCGACGACGGTCGATTGCCCTCGCCTGCTGTTTCTGCCTGGTCGGGGGCATCCTCCAGGCGACCTCGTCCACGCTGCCCCATTTGATCATCGGACGCATTGTCGCCGGCCTGGGGGTCGGAATCAACACCACCACCGTGCCCATGTGGCAGAGCGAGACGTGCAAGCCGGAACACCGGGGCAAGCTCGTGGCGCTCCAGCTCACTCATCTGGTCATGGGCTATGTGCTTGCCAACTGGATCAATTTCGGCTTCACCTATATCCCGACGCAGTCCGTGAGCTGGCGATTCCCGCTGGCGTTTCAATGCGTGCTGGCCCTCGCCACGGCCGTCTGGCTCCCGTTCATGGTGGAATCGCCTCGCTGGCTCTGTCTCCGGGGCCACCCTGTGTCCGAGATTCGAGGCGTGATCGCCCGGCTGTTGGACAGGCCGCTGGAGGACGAACAAGTCTCGCGGATGTTACAATCCATCCAGAGCATGGTGACCCACGAGGCGGAATCCCAGAGCGCCGGCATCCGCGAAATCTTCCACAATGGGCCGCAGCAGACCTTCCGCCGCATCCTCCTCGGCGCAGGCGTCAACTTCATGCAGCAATTCGGAGGCGTCAATGTCGTCGCCTATTACCTGCCCGTCGTGCTGAAGCGCTCGTTCGGCTTCAGCGATCGGTTGGCGCTGATCCTGTCGGCGGTGGATTCCATGCAATGGATGTTCTGGACGGGCATGTCCAGTCTGGTGATTGAGCGAATTGGTCGCAGACGACTGTTAATCTTCGGCGCTGCGGGCCAATCTCTCTGTTTTGCCATGGCTGCGTTGGGCCTGGGCATCAACACCAAGGCTCTCAATGGCGTTGCCGTTGCGTTTCTCTTCCTCTACTATTTCTTCTTCGTTAGTCAAGCACTTCTGCCCCCTTCCCTCCCGTCTGCCTGCACTCTAAGGATTCTCTCTTATACTGACTTGCTGACCAGGGGCTCTCCTTCCTCGCCATTCCCTTCATGTATCCATCAGAGATCAACTCGCATCGCACCCGCAACCTGGGAAGCGCGATTGCAATGGTGGTCAACTGGTGCGGAGTCTACGTGATTGTGTCCGTGACTCCTATTGGTATGTCTCTACATTGCGCTTATACCTGACTTGGATGTTAATGTTAATGCTCGCTTAGGCATTCAAAATCTTGGGTGGAAGTTCTACATGGTGTTTGCCATTGTCAACTTGGTCTGGGTGCCCATCTGCTGGTACTTCTATGTGGAGACGGCAGGACTGTCCCTGGAAGAAGTCGACAAGCTATTTGAGATCAAATACGCGAATGGTCGTGCCATGACCTACCGGGAGGCTGCTCGGGAGGCCAAGGAGGAGATGAAAGCGAGCGTGGATCATAAAGAGTACAAGGATGGGTCGGATTCTGTGACTGGGAAGACTTGAGATAGTTGGTGTGTAGACAGGGTGTACTGTACATGATGTGTATGCTACAGAAGTGACAGCAGAACAAGGACCTGATAATACAATATTCTATACAGGGCAGCTCTATTCACAAAGCTCGCAACCTTATGCAAGGCGAGGACGACTCCAGCCATCCAATCCTTTGAAGAGGCATCACCGCAGTACAGTAGCTGCCACCCAATGACAAACGGGAAGTTCTGAGCAGCATTTGGCGCTCTCCTGGAATCTGGCATTGGAAACGACACACGTCGCTGCCAGGTCCATTGTCGAGGGATGTGTAAAGGCAGCGTCTGGTCATGCCAATCGATGAGTGAATCATCGGCCGCTCAGGCTTTTACAGCGGCAACCCAGAATGCCTCAGCAGACTTGCAATATAAGATTTGAAGGCCCAGTCTGATCATATAGCCGAAGGGTACTTTCCTGTAAAGCTTGGATGAAGAAATAGTCATGTTCATGGATTCTTGAGAACCATAACCTGAAGAAATCCAAAGACCGGACCGTGTTTATAAGAAATCAGCATCTTGCCTCTTTCTTGTACATGTCGAACGATCGAGATAGGACTTTGGAAATAGCCTCCGCCATCCCCGACTTAGTACCCAGGAATCGGAGCGACCGAACACAGCTCTCGCCGCGTCTGACACTCGCCTGCAGCGTCTCGCTCTCATGGCCCAAGAAAGACCACTCAAGCTTCTGTAGCTTTTCCGCCTCGGCCAAGTGAAATAGGGAAGCCTTGGTAAAAGCGCGAATGAGAAGGACCACCCAGGGCTCAGTCAAGAGCGGGCTCTCATTGACGGCGAAGTGAAAGTCTGGTAGTTGCTTCAGGCCCATGCCACTGATCTCTCGCGGCGTGGTGGCAGCGGCAAGATCCGCTAGCTCGATCGAGCTCATCCTCCTGATCCTCATGGCCATGTCGGTGTCGTGACGCTCCGCGCTGGCGGCGTCGAGGCCAAGCCCGTTCGCATCCACAAAGTCAATCAGGTCGGCGAGCATGAGGCAGCCGAGGTGCCAGGGGATGCCAATGCAGGGGAACCAGCTCTTGATGCGCGGAGGAATTGACTCGTAGTTGCTGGCCAGATCGCGAAAGAAAGCGCCGTGCGTCTTGTTCCAGTAACGGTACACCGATATCGTGATATAGATAATCTCTTCGACGGCCTGGCCGTGCTCGGAGTTCCTCAACGTGTTTTGGAGATACGAGACGTGTCGGAAGAGCAGCACCTTGACGGCTGCTGATCTGGCAATGGCCCTGGTCGCGGCCTCGTAGGGGCAAGGCCAGTGCAACGGCGATGGCTGCTCAGGATCGTCCTGTGCGTAGAGGTCGAGCTCCCATCGTCGATTCAGTATCGAATTCTTCGTATGATTTCCTGCTGCTTCCCGAGCAGCATCGTGTTGACATTCCTCGTCGGAAACGACGACTGGCCGCTCGTTGATGGATGAAGAGAGCGTGTCAAACATGACTGCGAGCCAGTACAAGAGGCCAAGCGTCCGTCTCTCCTCGGTGCTGAGTCTTTGAGGGGCTTTTTCGTCGCTGGCGGTATTACTGCCAATGCGAGTGGCTTCATGGAAGCCTGCCTCGCGCGCTTCGAATCGAAACCTGAGCGCGTGCACCTTGCGGGCCGCTCGCTCCATGAATACCGGTGGTCCTCCCTGAGCAATAATATCCATGACCTGCGGTAAGATTAAAGACTTCACATTTTCGTCCTGTTCTCCGATTCTTGGCCCCACGGCTGCGCGCTCGTCATATTCGTGGCTTGACCACGGCTTCTGAATCAGACCGAATATCAGCTCGGCAAAGACCACCCTGTAGCATTCCACATCGGAGACCTCTTGAAGCGCCCTATTTGCCTGCTCCCAAATTGATCGCTGCAGGGTTTGCTCAAAGTCGCCGCCAGATCCGTCGTCCTCGCGACCTGTCTCGTCTTCACGCCGGTCCCCTTGGGGCCATTGTGTGGCAAATGCCATGATGACCAAGTCGAGGGCCCTAGACGCCGCTCGACTTTCGGAGGCAGTGAGCCGGATCAGGTTGACCGACTGTGCGACGCGGTCGAGCCGTTTGACTCGGCGGTACATTCGATTTGACCACGCTCCGCCCCATTCCAGCTGACCTTGTACTCCTGGATCCGCAATTGGCTGTATGAGGACGGGCTCATGCCGTCTCCGCTGCATCTTGTACGGGCACGTATCCTCTGCGAGCCAACAACCAAGATTGTTCTCCAGAACGTCGTGGTATATCCGTAGAAGGCTTTCGGAGATGAGAGTCTTGTTCGAATTGACCATGGCAATGTGGTCTGCCGCGAACGGGGAGAGTAAAGTATCGCGATATTCGTGCGAGCTTCTGGGATCCTTGCGTTGCTTGTGGCCCCCGCACGACTGTCTTCTCCTATCCTGCCCAGATGCTGAAACGGAGGACATGGAACTGCGATGGATCGGAAAGACTTGGGGAAGATCAGAGATGGTGCTTTGTGCATCGAAGCTCGAGGGATTGGAGCTGCAGTCGGTCATTGCTGAATCCAGGAAGCAATTCAAACCACCGTATGGACCCTGGCCCCCCGGGTTGTTGCTGGCTGCAAACATGGAGCTCAATCGGGCCAGATCCCCCAGATGCGCGCTCTCCTGGTATCCGGGGGTTGCTTCTCCTAGATTCGAAGATCCGAGAGAAGGAGGGACGATGGGGCCCTGGGGTGCCGCATACGGCACGTTCCAACCAAGACCATCACTACTCTGGGAGGGCGTCTGAAAGGGTTGCATGAGCGAATCCAAGTCGGCAGCCAAACTCGCGGGGACCAGTGAGTCCGGACTTTCATTCATCGACGGCTGCAATCGCTGTCTCTTGACCTGGGGCCGTTCGTCACCCAGGCCGCCTCCTTCAGCGGGCACAAAGCTCTTCCTACTCCTTGGCTGGTGCACTGGCGCCCATTGGCTGTTTAAACTGCAGGTTTTCTTTGTCCTCAGACAGTGAGAGCAGGGAACTACCACGTTGGAGTCTGGCCCGAGACTGGTTCAGTATTCAAAAGCAAGCACAGAGGGCTGAAGACTCACCGTCCTGGGCTCTCCAATTCGACAGGGCCGCATTCATGAGATAGCCGTTACAGGCCTTCTTGGCCTTCCTGCACTGTTCGCAGGAGTGGTTCTGGCGCCTCTTCTCCATGGCTGCTGGAGTTGGCGCACCTGCAGGATGAGTCGGAGGCCAGAAGGCGATGGCAGATGGGCGATATACTCTGCGGGGGTGGCGGTGCGCTTCCCCATGGGGTGTACGGCGGACGATAACGACCGTACGGCCGAACGTGTATTTTACAGCAATACTCGTACAGTCAATACAGCAGTATAGCCAATACAGCAGTATGAGCTTCAACTACTCTATGATATAGTAGACGTCAATCCAGTCTCATATTCAACTCATCATTGAGATAGTATTAAGTGTATTGAGCAGGAAGTTCCTAGTACGATACACACTAACTGCAGAGTAGGATCCTCTAAAAAGGTCAAAGACACTGCATACTGGTCGTGGCCATAATAGGTGAGTATAGAGAGTCTAGGGCTTCCCGTCGCCCGGAATCGCAAGGACCCTCTGGAGCGGCTCCGCTCATGGGGATCAGCCCGGAACCGGAGTCCCCCAGGCGGGCCCGCTGGGGTTGGGGAGAAGATCAGTCGGGGGCATAGGGTTGAACACTGGAGCCGCTTCTGTCTCCAGGTCACTCTACCAGTATGCTGGCTGCAAGACCAGCTATTTTAATGAGCATCATGCCCGGGGTTGGGAACCGCCTGGGAATGCATACTCGATTCGAATTCCCTGAACCGGTAGCTTTCTCTGATCCAGCATCCATCCATCCATTATGGCCACCGCAGCGGTTGAACCAGCGATCCCCTCGCACATGAGACCGGTGCCTGGGTCCGTCAATATCCCCGTAGCCAAGTTCCCTCCGGTGACGAAGTCCGCATCCACCATCGACCCAGCCGAGGCCGCCTCAGCGCTGGTGAGCACTTTGAACCAGGCCCTCGACAAGCATGACTTCACGGCTCTCTCGCATCTCTTTGTCGACAATGGCTACTGGCGCGACCACCTCGCCGTGACCTGGGCCTTTCGCACTGTCGGGACTCCGCCAGCCATCCTGGACTTCCTGAAGAGCTCTTCGCGGTCAAGGGACGGCTTCCGTCTTAGGAAGATTGCCGTGGATGACAGCACCGCCGTTAGAGCCCCGAAGCTGACCCCGATAGCCACCACCGGTCAGGGGTCGGGGGTGCAGTTCTTCATCACCCTGGAAACCGTCCTGGGCACCGGCACCGGCCTGGTGAACCTCGTGGAGCAAGGGGGCGAGTGGAAGATATTCACGCTGTACACGAGGCTGGAGGAGCTCCGCGGCCACGAAGAAGCAACCAATGGGCGACGGGCCCAGGGCGTGCAGCATGGAGGAAGACCCGGCCGGAAGAACTGGGCGGAGAGACGGCAAGCTGACGCCGACTTTACCTCGAGCGAGCCGGCCGTCCTCGTGGTTGGTAAGTTGTCGGGACTTTTTCGCTTGCTATTAAGAGCCATCCTGACCACTTCCGTTCATAGGCGCCGGCCAAGCCGGTCTCACGGCCGCCGCTCGTCTCAAGATGCTGGGCGTGGAGGCTCTCGTGGTCGAGCAAAACGAGCGGGTGGGTGACAACTGGCGCAAGCGTTATCACCAACTCGTCCTTCACGACCCCGTCTGGTATGACCATATGCCCTATCTGCAGTTCCCCGACCATTGGCCCACCTTCACGCCCAAGGATAAACTGGCCGAGTTCTTCGAGGCGTACACGTTGCTCCTCGAGCTCAACGTGTGGACGCGCACCGAGCTCATCCACACGCAGTGGGATGAAGCCCGGAAATCGTGGACCGTCATTCTCAACCGCCAGCGGGCGGATGGGACCAGTGAGATCCGCACATTCCACCCCCGCCACCTCATTCAGGCCACCGGCCACTCGGGCAAGAAGAACCAGCCGTCGCTCAAGCACGCCGAGAACTTCCAGGGCGACCGCCTCTGCCACTCTTCCGAGTTTCCGGGCGCCCGGCAGGACGCACAAGGCAAGAAGGCCGTCATCGTGGGCTCATGCAACTCTGCGAGCGACATTGCCCAGGACTACCTCGAAAAGGGCTACGATGTGACGATGGTGCAGCGATCCAGCACGCACGTCGTGTCATCCAAGGCTATCACCGGCATTGCCTTCAAGGGGGTCTACGATGAGGACGGTCCACCCGTGGACGACGCCGACATGCTGATCCACGGCCTGCCCACGCCCGTCCTCAAGGCCCTCCACGTGGGCTTGACGAAGAAGCAATGCGAGCACGACCAGGAAATGCTGGATGGGCTGGCACGTGCAGGCTTCAAGGTCGACGCGGGCCCCGATGACGCAGGTCTTCTGATCAAATATTTCCAGCGCGGAGGCGGGTACTACATCGACGTGGGCGCGTGCCAGCTCATCGCCGATGGCAAGATCAAAATCAAGCAAGGCCAGGAGATCGACGAGGTGCTGCCGCGGGGTCTGCGCTTCGCCGACGGGACAGAACTCGAGGCCGACGAGATTATCCTGGCGACTGGGTACCAGAACATGCGGACGCAGACACGCCTCATGTTTGGCGACGAGGTGGCCGACAGGGTCGGCGATGTGTGGGGTTTCAACGAAGAAGGCGAGATACGGACTATCTGGCAGAGGAGCGGACACCCTGGCCTCTGGTTTCACGGCGGGAACCTCGCAATGTGCCGCTACTTTTCAAAGCCCCTGGCCTTGCAGATCAAGGCCTTCGAGGAGGGTCTGTACCAAGAGGGAGATATTTAGTGCCGTAATCGTGCTTGAAGCACACTCTCTTAGATTGATATAACAGTGAAATCTTCGAATTTAAGTGATGTTTAGTATGAAAATGAGCCACATCCGGTGACATCGAGTAGACTTGCTCCCATAATCTCTAGTCCCATTTTAGTCAGCCAGATTCTTCCTGCCCGAAGATAGATAGTCTCGCCTACTACGAGTACATACTCGTAGATCATACATCGTTACGAGTCTCACCGAAGTATCGCCGGGCCCGCCTAGACTTTCGGTCCCGACCGTGGCGGGGCCGATTCCAGGGGAGCGGAGCCGATCTGGGTGGGTCAAAGCCTAACCTTATCTTGGTTAGAGTCGACTGCTTTGGGAAGCCCCCTGACAGGGTCTGTTTTGTAATCTTCGCTGCACCTGGTGCATGATCAAAGCGAAGTACGCTTCGGTCCAAGGGAGAATATGACCACCGCTGCTCAGCCAGGCGTGTCAGAAGGCGGTATGTCTCAAGGGGATCTTCATTGCGGTCCCGGCAACAGGAAAGCGGCATATCCAGGTACCGGCCAATAGACATTAACTAGTACTCTCAATATGCACCGCATTAATATGCCTGTATTTTTCGTTTAAGCATTCTGTAGCCATGCATCTTTCGCGTATCAGTTCCCCATGTCACATGGTCTTCTACCTACACGCGGGGAAAGATGATTTGGCAGAAACCGTGAGTACATATCTGGGGATTGGCAGTGATTTTTTTTTAAATTATAAGTACCCGGTACCCCGCATTATCATTCCCGTTGACCTTCTCCCATCTTCATTGTCGTTAGGATGGCGCCTCTGATGGACCATTTCCTCCCCTCTAGGTCCCTACTCAGACAACGATCATGGTACAAAAGCAGAGTATGATTTCAAATACCAACTCGGTCAAGCCTGGCGTGCGTGCATCGAAAGCCTGCAAACATTGCAGCCAGCGCAAGGTCAAATGCGATGCAATCAAGAATGGGCTGCCCTGTAGCCGCTGCCGCATGGACAAGCACGATGATTGTGCCTTGATCCCCTCCCGACGAGGCACCTACGACCGCAAGTGCCCTTCCCGACGGACTCGCTTCCGGAGAGTCCCTGCTTCTTTCGCCACGCAATCTCGCCCTGCGCTTCCTCCTTGCCGGAGCAATCGAAGCGACAACGAGAGCATCGGGGAGCAGGAACAGATTACTATCCAGGGGAGCATTTCAGATACCAAATCCCCACAATCCACGGCTTCGCAGCATGCCCCTACCGAACCGACGGTCACCAGCACGACCGTGTCTGGATTAGACACCATCAATACTCCGACAAATCATACTCCGACAAATTGGTCCCTCAATGCCAAGTTTGAAGACTATCTGACCAGGCGGTCTGCCAGGAAGCAGGCGCAACATGGGTTGACGCTCCTCGGGGAGCTGTCCCCGCTGACCTTTGCTCTGGAAGAGCTCCCGCAGAAATTGAGTCTTCAATTTCATAATGCCAGTGACCATATTCGAGACAGTGCCAATCTCCCCGTCATCCAGCAGGATATCCACCCATCGCACCTTGATGCAGCTGATGTTGCGTACCTCAAAGCCAAGGGGTGCTTTAGTCTACCCTCGGAACCAATGCTGAGTGAGTTAGTCGAGGCTTACTTGACTCGTTTCCATCCGCACTACTCCATCATGAACAAGCAAGAGGTTGAAAACTGCCACCGAGAGAAAAGGCTTCCCTGGATTCTGCTGCACGCAATCTCCTTCATCGGGGCCACCTTCTGCGATACGGCCGTGATCCACCGCTCAGAGTTCCCATCGCGACTGGACGCCCGCCGCAGCTTCTATCAGAAGGCGACGGCTTTGTTCCAAGTTGGCTACGATCGGGATAAGTTCATTCTCCTCCAGACCGCGATCATCCTCAGCTTCTGGGGCCCTCAAATGCAGAGTCACTGGAACCCGTGCTCGTGGGTTGGATTCGGGGTCACCTTTGCCGTCTCCCTGGGCATTCATCGCTCAGCCGCTTCGTCGCATGCGTCCCGTGCCGACAAGGGCCTCTTGCGGAAAATCTGGTGGGCGCTTGTTGTTCGCGACACGTTCTCTTCGGTGCTCCTTGGCCAGCCGTTCCAGATCGATTTGACACAGAGTGACACGGGGATGTTGGTCGCAGACGATTTTACCCACGAGAGCCATGAAGATGCTTTCTACCAAACCCAGATCACAAAATTATCAAAGATTCTCCGAGACATTATGCATTGTCGCTTAGGGCCAGCAAGCCCTGATGTCACGCGGGAGACCATTCATACGCAGCTGGATGAATGGCATTTGGACTTGAGGCTCTCACTCGAACAATGGACCAGCAGCGAGTCGCCTCCTTTCACATGTTCCACGGCACTAGAGCTCCTATACGACTATTCTATCATCTGTCTATACATCGATAATCCATCACTCAGCCGGCAAGAGACCTCCCCGAGGCCGATGTCCCAGGAACCCGTCCAACAAGACATCGTCCAGTTCGCGGCCAAAAGCATCGCTTCGAACGCCATCACCCTCCTGACGAAAGCAACGGTTAGCGCTCTCCCCCACGAGCTCTTCCTCGGCTTCTTTGTCGCCGGGGTTGTTCTCTACCGCCTGACGCAGCACAAGGACGACTCCGTCGCCCAGATGGCACAAGCCAGCCTGGACAATTGTCGGATCGTACTGAATGAGATCCAGGAAGCGTGGGGCCCGGGCCATTGGGCCATGCAGATGTTCGACTTCCTTTGCGCAGATCACAATGATAGTCCGCGATCACCTGCCGCAGATGGAAATATGCAACCAGACAGATCATCCCTAGGCAATCCATTGAGCTTGCGGGCAAGCGGGGATCGCAGCGCGTTCGTGTCGGACAGCCAGAAACAGAATCTTGCTCATCTGGATGATGACATTTTGCTAGGCTTGAACTGGGAGCCGATGATGTGCGAGGAGCTCACTGGGTGCATGGAAAATCATTTGTTAATGCCGAACTTTGCACCCTCGGATATGGATAGGTGGTCTTTTTTTCAGCCTTGCATGTATTGAAGTTCCATCTTTTTGCAGTGGGAGTGAGTGAGTGAGTGAGTGAGTGTATAACAGACTGAATCAACACTGCAGTCAAAATTCGTATTCTTACTAAGCAATTTGAAATGACAATTGCCGCTCACTAGTGTATTTATTTACACATTCCAATCATATATTGCAGTCAGGGACCGCCTCACTACACATCCAATCCTATTACGGAGCCTCTCTGAAGGGTCCTATCAGTGGGTTTAGGGTCTGCTGATCATATGAAGGTATGGAGCAAAGAAGGAAGCAGGAAAAGCTACTGGGGCCTTTTATAAACAGAATGACTTGATCGATGATTAGAAAGAGGGGAGCTAGCTTAGGATGCGATATATATATCTCATGTAAGGTCATGTTTTGTGGAAGTAGAATCACATTGGGCCCCCTATGTGGAAGACTGCCATTTATGGGAACCTCAAGTCAGTCCCCTTATGGAACTGCAGCGCACCGGGCAAGATGCAAAAATGGTGAATGTAGGCGTTGACCGAGGGTATAGTTGCTAATACCCTGTACTCGAACTAGAAGTCCTGATAACAAGCCATGGATTCACAACTAGTAATCATGAGGTCCGCAGTTCGAATTAATGGGCATGCTTCTAGCTTCTATGGTGTACTTTATCCTGCCTTTTTTTCTTTTACTTTTTTGACCTCTTTTCGGATGTATGCGGTACTAGTGATTGAGACCATACACTTCACTCAACTAATCCCTTCTACAGAGCAGGGTCATGAGCACTGGGAAAAGGCTGCAACTGAGAAAGGGATAAAATGGATTGATGTAAGTAATTCTATTTACTTTGGTCCTTCACTAAGTACAGGATAGTGGCCCTGGAAGTAGCCCATCATAAATATTGTTTTCGGTGACCTTTATGGCCGAGAGATACAAATCCACATCACCTACGTGAGCATATCAAAGGCTTGCTGAGTTTGAAGTCCTAAACGGTGCCTACTTACAGTAATTGCTACATAGTAAAAGTCGAGAACCCTCTTATCCCTCAAACATGTCCTTGTTCAGAGGGACCGGCTGGAATCATCGTCTGCTGTAGACTACGATATATATCTTCTTACTACTCTGGAGTATGCTTACTTTGATCCTGAACTGTGCTAGAGAACACCCCCAATGACACAGATATACTGCTAGAGAAACATATACCCTAAGCTGACAATCTCCCATAGGAGTATCCACACAGTATGCTTCCAGGTCTGGCCTTCCGTGGCAAGTCGGACGTATAGCTTGTATCGGGATGCATGTAGATGTGAGCAAGATGGGATGTCCTACATAGGATAGATTAAGTATACCGTCTCAGTCAATTGGCTGCTTTTGACCAACATCGTGGTAGCCGGACCTGTCGTCGTTCCTGGTTACGGTTAAGGAAGCTGCAGGATAGACCTGCAGCCAAACCTGCAGACTTCACAGCCATTGTCCTGTCGGCTTCAGCCAATGAAAAAAATGAATGCCAGCTGCCAGTTACAGCGCAATTGAACACATTGAATGTACTCAATGTACTCTCCGTATTCCCCAGTAGAGGTGAATATCCAGTGTCCATGTCCATGTCCATGTCCATGTCCATGTCCGGATGTCAATTCACCACCCAGCCCAGAGCAGCTATTTCAGCCAGGCATTTCCCCTTTTTGAATACTCTCGTCTCTTCTTTCTCTCATTATTTCTTTGTTTCGCCTCTCGTTTGTCCTGCACGTTTGCCGCCCTGCCGCCCGTGCCCGCGGCCCCTGGTGCACGTGACCGCCCATAAGCGACACCTCAGCAACGGGCTCTCCTGAGGTCATATCCTCTTCCTCCTTCTCTCCAATTGCTATTGCTCTCCATCTTTTTTTCTCTTCCCTGCCCTTTCTCTATTTACTCTCTTTCCCCTCTTCGTCTTCTATCACCTTCAATTCTACGCCTTCTCTTTAATTCCGTTCCTTTTCCTTTTGCCCTGGCGTTGTTTATTTGGTTGGGTGGATGAGGTCGTTTTGCGGCCTTAGGTAAATATGGCTCCTCTTCCCATCAAGTTTACGGAGCTCGTTAATGTACGTCTGGCCCGTTACCCCTTCTTTGCTGTGGCTGCTGCCGCTGCCCTGGTGTTGTGTCTGGTACTGACGTTTCCCTTTCTTTGCTGCAGTTGACGAACGCTGAAATCGCGGTATGTCCTGATTTGACGCACCATGTCCTCCGCTTCCGCTCGCTGTACCGCGCCTCGTCGCGCGTCACTTCCCTTCCCTTAATAGATTGTCCGCTTGGACTTTCAGGAACAGTATACTTACATCTCTTCTAACCACAGCCTGCGTCTATTGGTTTCAACTCGTGTGTGAGTACCGCCCTTCTCCGCGACCTGATGACAGGTGGTCTGTGCCTCCCTTGGTTGCTAATTCCCCGGTGTCTCCTACAGACTCTAGAATCGGATCACTACGTTTGTGTCCGTCAAAAGCTCAGCGAAGACGATAAGCCCCAGGTGATTATCATCAACCTGAAAAACAATAATGAAGTCATTAAGCGGCCGATCAATGCGGACAGTGCTATCATGCACTGGACCCGCAACATCATTGCCCTGAAAGCCCAAGGCAGAACGATCCAGATTTTCGACCTGTCGGCAAAGCAGAAGCTAAAGTCGGCGGTCATGAACGAGGATGTCGTGTATTGGAAGTGGTTCAGTGACAAGTGTCTGGGTCTGGTGACAGAGGCGTCCGTCTATCATTGGGACGTCTTTGATCCAACCCAGTCTCAGCCAATTAAGGTCTTCGACCGACTTCCGAACCTGAGCGTACGTTTCCTCCATAAATCAAAATCTGGCTTGGCTTGCTGACATGCTCCTGCTCTTAGGGTTGCCAAATTATCAACTATCGCGTCAACGATGACGAGAAGTGGATGGTCGTGGTTGGAATTAGTCAACAGCAGGGACGTGTCGTCGGGTCAATGCAGCTCTTCTCCAAGGACCGTGGGATATCGCAGTTTATCGAAGGTCATGCGGCGGCTTTTGCTTCGATCAGAGTGGAGGGCTCGCCTCTTGAGCACAAGCTATTCACGTTTGCCGTTCGAACCCAGACCGGTGCCAAGCTCCAGATCGCCGAGATTGACCACCAGGAGCCGAACCCTCGTTTTCAGAAGAAGGCTGTGGAGGTTTATTTCCCGCAGGAGGCGGTTAACGATTTCCCAGTTGCCATGCAGGTTTCCAGGAAGTACGACGTCGTGTATTTGGTGACCAAGTACGGATTCATCCACCTCTATGATCTCGAGACCGGCACCTGCATCTTCATGAACCGAATCTCGAGCGAGACTATCTTCACGACTGCTCCCGACTCTGATTCGGCTGGTCTGGTTGGAGTGAACCGCAAGGGCCAGGTCCTCTCCGTCAGTGTCGACGAGAGTACCATCGTCCAGTATCTGATGGATAACCCGGCCATGTCCGGCTTGGCCGTCAAGCTGGCCTCCAAAGCAGGGCTCCCCGGTGCGGATCATCTGTACCAGCAGCAATTTGACAGTCTGGTTACCCAAGGCAACTATCCGGAAGCCGCCAAGATCGCTGCCAACTCCCCCCGTGGATTCCTCCGTACCCCGGAAACCATCAATCGCTTCAAGAACGCCCCTCAGACCGGTCAGCAGATGTCCGTCATTCTCCAGTATTTCGGTATGCTGTTGGACAAGGGGAGTCTCAACAAGTATGAGAGTGTTGAATTGGTCCGCCCCGTTCTGCAGCAGAACCGGAAGCACCTGCTGGAGAAGTGGATGCGCGAGGAAAAACTGGAGGGCTCGGAAGAGCTTGGAGACATCGTTCGACCCTTCGACATGAACCTGGCTCTATCGATCTACCTGCAGGCCAATGTTCCTCACAAAGTCATTGCTGGATATGCCGAGACCGGCCAGTTTGACAAGATCCTCGCTTATTCCAAGCAAGTCGGATATCAGCCGGATTTCACGCAGCTCCTGCAGCACATTGTCCGCGTGAACCCCGAAAAGGGTGCCGAATTCGCCTCTCAGCTCGCCAATGAGGACACGGGTGCTCTCATCGACCTCGATCGCATTGTGGACGTGTTCCTTTCTCAGAACATGATCCAGCAGGCCACTTCGTTCTTGTTGGACGCCCTCAAGGACAACAAGCCCGAGCAGGGCCACTTGCAGACCCGCTTGTTGGAGATGAACCTTGTCAATGCTCCCCAGGTGGCTGATGCTATTCTCGGCAACGAAATTTTTACGCACTACGACCGTCCCCGGATCTCCCAGCTCTGCGAAAATGCCGGTCTCATCCAGCGCGCGCTTGAGAACACGGACGACCCGGCGGTGATCAAGCGGAACATTGTTCGTACCGACCAGTTGAGCCTCGAATGGTTGATGAACTACTTTGGTAACCTCTCGGTGGACCAATCCATTGATTGCTTGGACACCATGCTGTCCGTGAACATTCGCCAGACCCTGCAGGCTGTCGTGCAGATCGCCACCAAGTTCTCGGATCTCCTGGGAGCCAATCGCCTCATCAGCCTCTTGGAGAAGTACCGCACTGCCGAAGGTCTCTACTACTACCTTGGAAGCATCGTCAATCTGAGCGAGGATTCGGAGGTCCACTTCAAGTACATTGAGGCCGCGACTGCTATGGGGCAGATTACCGAGGTTGAGCGCATTTGCCGCGAAAGCAACTATTACAACCCGGAGAAGGTGCGCAACTTCTTGAAAGAAGCGCGCCTGACGGAACAGCTTCCTCTGATCATTGTGTGTGACCGGTTCAACTTCATCCACGACCTCGTCCTCTACCTCTATCAGCACCAGCAGTACAAGTCGATCGAGGTCTACGTGCAGCGCGTCAACCCGTCGCGTGCTCCTGCCGTGGTCGGTGGTCTTTTGGATGTCGACTGCGATGAGGGCATCATCAAGGGCCTCCTGTCCACGGTTGACCCGGCAGCGATCCCGATTGACGAGCTCGTGTCGGAAGTTGAGACGCGGAATCGGTTGAAGCTGCTTCTGCCTTTCCTCGAGGCGACTCTTGCGACTGGCAACCAGCAGCAGGCCGTCTACAACGCCCTGGCCAAGATCTACATTGACAGCAACAACAATCCGGAGAAGTTCTTGAAGGAGAACGACATGTACGACACATTAACTGTCGGAAAGTACTGCGAGAAGCGGGACCCTCACCTCGCGCACATTGCGTACAAGAAGGGCCAGAACGATCTGGAGCTCATCAACATCACCAACGAGAATTCGATGTACCGCGCGCAGGCTCGCTACCTGGTTGAGCGTGCCGACTTGGAAATCTGGTCGTTCGTTCTTAGCGAGAACAACGTGCACCGCCGCTCGCTGGTCGACCAGGTCATTGCCACCGCTGTCCCCGAGTCCACTGAGCCCGACAAGGTGTCCATCGCCGTCAAGGCCTTCCTCGATGCTGACATGCCTGGCGAGCTGATTGAGCTGTTGGAGAAGATCATTATGGAGCCGTCGCCGTTCAGCGACAACAGCAGTCTACAGAACCTGCTGATGCTGACGGCTGCCAAGGCCGACAAGGGCCGGCTCATGGATTACATTCACCAGCTGTCCGAGTTCAGTGCGGATGAGATTGCAGAGATGTGTATCTCTGTGGGCCTGTACGAGGAGGCGTTCGAAATCTACAAGAAGGTCAACAACCACATTGCTGCTGTCAACGTGTTGGTCGAGAACATTGTCAGCATTGACCGGGCGCAAGAGTTCGCCGAACGGGTGGAGTTGCCCGAAGTGTGGAGCAAGGTTGCCAAGGCACAGCTGGACGGTCTTCGGGTGTCTGATTCGGTCGAGTCGTACATCCGGGCTGGCGACGCTTCGAATTACAATGAGGTCATTGACACGGCGACGCATGCTGGCAAGGATGAGGAGCTGGTCAAGTTCCTGAAGATGGCTCGCAAGACCCTGCGGGAGCCTGCCATCGACACGGGCCTGGCGTTCTGCTACGCACGTCTCGGCCAGCTCGCGGAGCTGGAGGACTTCCTCCGTGCTACCAACGTTGCGGATGTGGAGACCTCTGGTGACAAGGCATACGCCGAGGGTTACCACGAGGCGGCCAAGATCTTCTACAGCAGCATCTCCAACTGGGCCAAGTTGGCCACCACGCTGGTGCACTTGGAGGACTACCAGGCGGCTGTGGAGAGTGCGCGCAAGGCCAACAGCGTCAAGGTGTGGAAGCAGGTCAACGAGGCTTGCGTTAACAAGAGGGAATTCCGGCTGGCGCAGATCTGCGGTCTCAACCTGATCGTGCACGCCGAGGAATTACAAGATCTGGTGCGGCAGTACGAGCGCAACGGCTACTTTGACGAACTGATTGGCGTTCTCGAGGCGGGTCTGGGTCTGGAGCGGGCTCACATGGGCATGTTCACGGAGCTGGGCATCGCCCTGTCCAAGTACCACCCGGACCGGGTGATGGAGCACCTCAAGCTCTTCTGGTCGCGGATCAACATCCCCAAGATGATCCGGGCGTGCGAAGAAGCCAACCTGTGGCCGGAGCTAGTGTTCTTGTACTGCCACTACGACGAGTGGGACAACGCGGCGCTGGCGATGATGGAGCGGGCGGCCGACTCGTGGGAGCACCACTCGTTCAAGGACATCATGATCAAGGTGGCCAACCTGGAGATCTACTACCGGGCGCTCAACTTCTACCTGCAGGAGCAGCCCCTGCTGCTGACCGATCTGCTGCAGGTGTTGACGTCTCGGATTGACGTGAACCGGGTGGTGCGGATCTTCCACGCGTCGGACAATATCCCGTTGATCAAGCCGTTCCTGCTGAACGTGCAGACGCAGAACAAGCGGGCGGTCAATGACGCGATCAATGACCTGTTGATCGAGGAGGAGGACTACAAGACGCTGCGCGACTCGGTGGACAACTACGACAACTTTGACTCGGTGGAGCTGGCGCAGCGGCTGGAGAAGCACGAGTTGATCTTCTTCCGACAGATTGCGGCCAGCATCTACCGGAACAACAAGCGCTGGGAGAAGTCGATATCGCTGTCGAAGCAGGACAAGCTGTACAAGGATGCGATTGAGACGGCCGCGCTGTCGGGCAAGTCGGATGTGGTTGAGGAGCTTCTTCGCTATGTAAGTTTTTCTTTCTTTAGTGTTCTTACTCCAGGTGTAGATATGCTGACTGGTCCTAGTTTGTGGATATTGGCAGCCGGGAATGCTACGTTGGGATGCTGTATGCATGCTACGATCTGATCCGGCCGGACGTGATCATGGAGGTGTCATGGCGGCACGGGCTGCAGGACTTTACGATGCCATTCATGATCAACTTCCTCAGCGAGCAGACGCGGGCGATCGAGGGGTTGAAGAAAGACAACGAGGAGCGCAAGGCACGGGAGCCGACGCAGCACGCGGAGGAAGACCAGACGCCGATTCTGGGCGGCAGTCGGTTGATGTTGACGCAGGGACCGGTGGGTGGTGCTTCGATGGCGAACGGATTGACACCGCAGGCGACGGGATACCGGTTTTAGTTTTTTTTTTATTTTTTTATTCTTTCCCTCCCCTTCCTTTCCGTGCCTGTTTCTGTTTGATCCGTATTTCTCTTTATTTCTGACTCATTTGACACTGTTTTCATGTATGTGTACACACAAAGTATAACGGAGCAATGGAGAGGGGTGTATTACATCACGGCCTAGTTCACTAGGCGTCGATCTGGAGCGTACATGTATTATGTATTCAGATTATCCGACGATTATATGATGGGATTAGCGATTGTGCTGACCATCCCGCACGATGGCTCGCACACTGACTCAGGAGCGACGGTGATTGGTGACTGGGCCGGAGACCGGTGACGATTTGGGCAGGAGGCAGTCTGACCGAGTATACTGGACTTGGACTGGGACTTGGCGGTAGGAGCTCTCTGGACGGAGTATCGGAGTCGCGTGCGGAGTCCTACTGTCCCGTATGAGCAGCAGAAGAGTTTCCCGAGAGCCACGGGAAAGATACTCAGCGTGTACTGCGCCAGAGCCACCAATTCTAGCCCTATCGAGTATACTCCCAGAGGACTGCCAGAGGACCGAATCGGAAGGATGGCCCGGCTCGGAACGGCGTAACTCTCCGGCCGCGGCAAGGGCAGCCCAGCCGGCACGTGACAGACCACCCTCGGAGCATGTGACCTCGCTGACAATACAGAGTACGGACGATACGGACGATACTGACCGTACTGACGATACGTTGCAGATCCCCGCCAATGCCCGGTGTGCCGGTGAACGTAATTACGTGACCATACACAACCCTCCCCCACTTCTACTTATCTCTCTCTGGTCTGCCTCGATCCGGATCCTCGCTTCTTAACTCTCCTCCCCCCCTCTCGACAGCATCCCATTGCCCTTCTCTATATCATCCATCCTCTGCGTGTCCTCATCTATCCTCTCTAATCGTGTTGTCCTCTGCCCTCTGCCTCTGTCCCCTGTCCCCTGTCTCTGTCCCCTGTACTCTCGTTCTCTCTCCATCCCACTGAGCCCGGGGTTGTCCAGAGCTGCCCAGAGCTGCTGAGAGCTGCTGAGAGCTGCTGCTCACAAGGTATGACTCCGACAGAGGGGCCCGTATATCGACGAGCAGAGCTCGAGATGGAGAGACTGACCCGGATAGGCGCTGCGAATACCCGTGATCCTACCGCTATCCGAACCCTATCCTAACCCTAACCCGGCCATCATGGCTACCCGTCAGTCCGAAGAAGCCATCGATGAGCAGGAGTTCATCGAGGAACACCATGAAAAGTTCCAGGACTCGGTCCACCGCCGGCTGCGGGCCAATTCCACCATCATGCAGTTCCAGAAGGTCCTCGTCGCCAACCGCGGTGAGATCCCCATTCGGATCTTCCGTACCGCCCACGAACTCTCCCTCCAGACAGTCGCCGTCTTCTCCCACGAGGACCGTCTGTCCATGCACCGGCAAAAGGCCGACGAGGCCTACATGATTGGCCACCGGGGTCAGTATACCCCCGTCGGCGCCTACCTGGCGGGCGATGAGATCATCAAGATTGCTCTCGAGCACGGCGTCCACCTCATCCACCCCGGCTATGGCTTCCTGTCCGAGAACCCGGAATTTGCCCGGAAAGTCGAACAAGCCGGCATGGTCTTCATCGGCCCCTCCCCCGACACCATCGATGCGCTGGGTGACAAGGTCTCGGCCCGGAAGCTGGCCATCGAATGCGAGGTGCCCGTCGTCCCCGGTACCCCCGGGCCCGTCGAGGACTTCCAACAGGTCAAGACCTTCACCGACACGTATGGCTTCCCCATCATCATCAAGGCCGCCTTTGGTGGTGGTGGCCGTGGTATGCGTGTCGTCCGCGACCAGGCGGAACTGCGCGACGCCGTCGAGCGGGCCACCTCCGAGGCCCGCACCGCGTTCGGGAACGGCACCGTCTTCGTCGAGCGCTTCCTCGACAAGCCCAAGCACATCGAGGTCCAGCTGCTGGGTGACTCCCACGGCAACGTCGTCCACCTGTTCGAGCGGGACTGCTCCGTCCAGCGCCGTCACCAAAAGGTCGTCGAGTTGGCCCCCGCCAAGGACCTGCCTTCCGATGTGCGAGACCGCATCCTGGCCGACGCCGTCAAGCTGGCCAAGTCCGTCCGCTACCGCAACGCCGGGACGGCCGAGTTCCTCGTCGACCAGCAGAACCGCCACTACTTCATTGAGATCAACCCCCGCATCCAGGTCGAGCACACCATCACCGAGGAAATCACCGGCATCGATATCGTCGCGGCCCAGATTCAGATCGCCGCCGGCGCCAGCCTGGAGCAGCTGGGTCTGACCCAGGACCGCATCTCCATCCGCGGTTTCGCCGTCCAGTGCCGTATCACCACCGAAGACCCCTCCAAGGGCTTCTCCCCCGACACCGGCAAGATCGAGGTCTACCGGTCTGCCGGTGGTAACGGTGTCCGTCTGGACGGTGGGAACGGCTTTGCCGGTGCCATCATCACGCCGCACTACGACTCCATGTTGGTCAAGTGCACCTGCCGCGGTTCCACCTACGAGATTGCCCGCCGCAAGATGCTGCGTGCCCTGGTCGAGTTCCGTATCCGCGGTGTCAAGACCAACATCCCCTTCCTGGCCTCGTTGCTGAGCCACCCCGTCTTCATTGACGGCACCTGCTGGACCACCTTCATCGATGACACCCCCGAGCTGTTTGCCCTCGTCGGCAGCCAGAACCGTGCTCAGAAGCTGCTGGCCTACCTCGGTGACGTGGCTGTCAACGGCAGCAGCATCAAGGGCCAGATCGGGGAGCCCAAGCTCAAGGGCGACATCATCAAGCCCACGCTTCGCAGATCCGATGGCACGGTTTTGGATGTCTCGAAGCCTTGCCAGCAGGGTTGGAAGAACATCCTCGACCGCGAGGGCCCCGAGGCCTTCGCCCAGGCCGTGCGGGCCAACAAGGGCTGCTTGATCATGGACACCACCTGGCGTGACGCCCACCAGTCGCTGTTGGCCACCCGCGTGCGCACCATTGACCTGCTCAACATTGCCCACGAGACCAGCCACACCTTCTCCAACGCCTACAGTCTGGAGTGCTGGGGCGGTGCCACCTTCGATGTCGCGTTCCGTTTCCTCTACGAGGACCCCTGGGACCGTCTGCGCAAGCTCCGCAAGGCCGTCCCCAACGTCCCCTTCCAGATGTTGCTCCGGGGTGCCAACGGCGTCGCCTACTCCTCGCTCCCCGACAACGCGATCTACCACTTCTGCAAGCAGGCCAAGAAATACGGCGTGGATATCTTCCGGATCTTCGACGCCCTCAATGACATCGACCAGCTCGAGGTGGGGATCCGGGCCGTTCGCGAGGCCGGCGGTGTCGTCGAGGCCACCATCTGCTACAGTGGGGACATGTTGACCACGGGCAAGAAGTACAACCTGGACTACTACCTGGGTCTGGTGGAGAAGATCGTCCAGCTGGGCACCCACGTGCTGGGGATCAAGGATATGGCCGGTGTGCTCAAGCCTCAGGCCGCTCGTCTGCTGGTGGGCGGCATCCGCGAACGATACCCCAACCTCCCCATCCACGTGCACACCCACGACTCCGCCGGTACCGGTGTGGCATCCATGATCGCCTGCGCCCAGGCCGGTGCCGATGCCGTGGATGCGGCCACCGACAGCCTGTCGGGGATGACCTCGCAGCCCAGCATCGGTGCGATCCTGGCCTCGCTGGAAGGCACGGAGCACGACCCCAAGCTGGACCTGGCCAGCGTGCGCGCGATCGACTCCTACTGGGCCCAGCTGCGGTTGCTGTACTCGCCCTTCGAGGCGGGTCTGACGGGCCCGGATCCCGAGGTCTACGAGCATGAGATCCCCGGTGGCCAGCTGACCAACCTGATCTTCCAGGCCAGCCAGCTGGGTCTGGGTCAGCAGTGGGCGGAGACCAAGAAGGCCTACGAGGCCGCCAACGACCTGCTGGGTGACATCGTCAAGGTCACCCCGACTTCCAAGGTGGTCGGCGACCTGGCGCAGTTCATGGTTTCCAACAAGCTGTCCGCCGAAGATGTGGTCGCGCGCGCGGGCGAGCTCGACTTCCCCGGATCCGTGTTGGAGTTCCTCGAGGGTCTGATGGGTCAGCCGTTTGGGGGATTCCCCGAGCCGCTGCGGACCAAGGCGCTGCGGGACCGTCGCAAGCTGGACAAGCGCCCCGGTCTGTACCTGGAGCCGTTGGATCTGAACGCCATCAAGAACCAGATCCGGGAGAAGTTCGGCTCGGCCACCGAGAGCGACGTGGCCAGTTACGCCATGTACCCCAAGGTCTTTGAGGACTACAAGAAGTTTGTGCAGAAGTTCGGCGACCTGTCGGTGCTGCCGACGCGGTTCTTCCTGGCGCGGCCCGAGATTGGCGAGGAGTTCCACGTCGAGCTGGAGAAGGGTAAGGTACTGATCCTGAAGTTGCTGGCCATCGGTCCGCTGTCCGAACAGACCGGTCAGCGCGAGGTCTTCTACGAAGTCAACGGCGAAGTGCGAGTGGTCAGCGTGGACGACAACAAGGCGTCGGTAGACAACACCGCCCGACCCAAGGCCGATATGGGCGACAGCAGCCAGGTCGGCGCGCCGATGAGCGGTGTGGTGGTTGAGATCCGGGTGCACGATGGGAACGAGGTCAAGAAGGGTGATCCTGTGGCCGTCCTGAGTGCCATGAAGATGGTAAGTTATTCTCCAAGTGGCTATTATTCCTCGAGGAAAGCCAAGCTAACTAGATCAGGAAATGGTGATCTCGGCCCCGCACAGCGGCAAGGTATCCGGCTTGTTGGTCAAGGAAGGCGACTCGGTTGATGGCCAGGATCTGGTTTGCAAGATCGTGAAGCCGTAGATGAAATTTATGTTATCTGTTACAGCCAATGCAATGAGCTATGAGATTTGAGCGAGTTCTGTTTGTTTTCATTGGTAGTCTAGTGAGGGATAGAATCCTGAATACAGGTCTATGAGTGTATGCATCGTTGTCTATATCCTGGTACATAACTACAACTTGGCAGCATCAGCATCAGCACCAGCATCGCGCAACACATTCCACAGCGTAACAGCATCATCCCAAAGCGCATCCTCCCAAATGACCACCTCCCCATTCGGCTTCAACGTCCTCGTCTGCGTAGGCGCTCTGGCACCCCATTCCTCCGCCAACGGCAATCCCCGAATAAACCTCCCCAACGGCCCAATAAACGCCTTCAGAATAGCCTCCTTCTCCCATTCCTCCGGCCCGTCCACATCCCCATTGCCCCAGAACCAAATACTCTGATCCGTCGAATGCGTCACGCCCCATTCCGGCGGCACGATCTTGTCCACGCACTTCAGTCGCATCTCCACGCGATACCGAAACAGCATATCCGCCGAGAACCCACCGCCATGATTCAATAGCGAATAGATAAACCCGCGCTGCATCATGTAGACCTGCATATCGGCATAAATCCGCCCGAAGGCATCGTGGTTCCAATCCTTGCATCCGGCCGGCAGAGCCCCCGTGGGCGTGTACAGCGGGAGAACCGCATCGACGGCTTTCCGGGGATACTCGACATATAGCCGCTGGCGCAGCGCGAGTAGGGTGTTGGCCTTGGGCGGGAACCACTGGCTGTATAGGGCTGGTTCGTCGCGGCATTCGCCGAGGAGGAGTCTGATTCCGCGGGATTTGCAGGCTTGCGCGAAGGTGCCGTTGCGGATCGTTCGGAAGAGGTCGGGGTCGATGAAGCGGTCGTCACTACCACTTCCACTACCACTACTGCTGGTAACAGTCTTGGTCTTGGTCTCGGTTGTAGGACGGTACTGATGCAGATCTATGGATAGCGCAGCGTGTAAGAGGGTTTCCGCGGGGACGTCCCGCAGACGAGCGAGCTTGGTCGATGCCGGGAGGGACGCGGGGATTTGCAGAGCGTCCAGGAGGGCGTTGAATTGCGGTTGTGCTTCCGTGGGAGATTTGGGTTGGACGGTGGGGGAGTTGGACCACATGCAGGCTTGTTTTATGATGCTCTCGCTTTGCGGAGCGCGCAGGTCGTAGGCGAGTTGGTGGAAGACGGAATGTGCTCCTTTCACGTCATATCATCAGTACGGTTGTTCACTTGTACTTCGGGACAGAGGGAAGGGGCAGGGGCAGAGCAGAGGCAGAGGCAGGGGGCAGTACCAGCAGAATACCCGGCAACCGTGACATTCTGGCTATCCCCGCCAAAAAACCCGACGTAGTCCCTCGTCCACTCCAGCGCCAGCCGCTGGTCCCAGAACCCATGGTTACCCGGGGCCTCGTTGGCGGCGGCCGCGTCGAGCTCGAGTTCGGCGCCGTACAGGAAACCGAAGACGTTGAGGCGGTAGGCGGGCATGACGACGATGGCTTGCACGGGGGTTTCGCTGATTAGGGCTGCGGGGTTGAAGGCGTTGGGGGTGCCGAATTGGAGCCAGCCGCCGTCTAAGTCCGTTAATTAGTACTGTCTAGCTATATATATATATATTAGGGAAAAGGGTCCGCGTACGGATGAAGAAGAGCACCGGCCATCCTGGACAACTTAGCAAGCAAGCACAACACGTATTCCAGTCACATCACACGCAGACAGACAGACAGGCAGACAGGCAGACATACCACGCTCCGGCGGCTCCTGCGCCGGCACATAGACATTCAGCTGGAAACAGTCCTCGGTCCAGTGCGACTGATCCGGCGGTCCCCCAAACCCCGGCTGCGGACAGACGCCCGCGACGCCCTGACAATCGGCCGGTTCGTCATGCGTACCGTAGCTGTATGACCCTGGGAGCGGGATGGCCTTGCGCCAGCGCTGGGAGGGGGGCAGGGCGTAGCGGAGGTTGCCGTAGTAGTGGCAGAGGGTGTCGGTAGCGGAGGAGATGGTCAGGCCGCGGATGTAGCCGTGGTGGGCGAGGGAGCGGGTGTGGGGGGTCTTGGATTGCATTGTCTCTTTTCCTTAAGAGTTGGGCAATTGCTCTGGTAGCATGTAGTATCCTGGTATAGAGAGAGTATCTTCGGAGGGAGGCAGAGCAGCCGTGCGGGGTCGGAGCGAGCGGAGTATCATTTTGGCGTGCAAGCAAGGGCTAGTTAGGGCTGTACAGGACTTCCACATTGCGAGGGTAGAACTTGGGAAAAGGAATGAGTAGGGCGAGCGTTGAGTCTCACATTCAGTCCAGAGCACGGTTAGGGCTGGCCTGGTTCTGGCCCCCAGGACAGTGACGTCAACCATCACCACCGCAACCCTATGCAGACATCCCGGGGCAGCATCAACCCTGGTTCATCGACAGCGCTGATAAGCGTCCACAGTCAGCAGCAGCAGCAGCAGCATCATGATGATGTATGATGGCATTTCCCCTCAGTTCTATTATATACCGGAGGAATCCCCCGCGCCATGATTCCCAATCAGCTTATCATCATTTGCCAAATTGCTGTATTGCGAAACTATGAGCAACGCTGGTCTGCCATCGCCGCCGCCTCAGCCGCAGTCTCCCCCTCGACACTGGCACGGTTCTCTGGGAGATCGCTACGAGCACCATAACGTCTGGGTGAGAGGTGGTATCCCGCAGGCTTATTACCCTAGATCTTCCTCTGAATCTGGAGTATGTCTATACCTTCTCCCATTTAACTATGTAGTCAACTAACAATGCCAGTCCTCATCAATGACCATGAATTCCAACTCGAGCAATACCAATACCACCCCGAGAAACAACGCTCCCAGCATCGACCGTCGTCGGTCCAGTAATCCGGCGCTGTTCAGCGGCCTGTCCACGCAGAAGCGGAATCCTATGGATACCAGTATGACGGCCAGACGACAGAGTTGGAAGGACCAGGAGCAGCCGGGTGGGTGGTTTTCGAAATGGTGGGATGGGTTTACCAAGGGTAGTTAAACTAATTGGTTAGTCTTGATGGTGATTAGCTGTATGTACGTGTGTACTACAGGGGATGTGTTTTAAAATGATTTCCGTCACTCTTTCCTGGTCTAGAACTCAGCAAGTAGTTCCCTGTAGCAGACGTGGACCAATAGATAAAGACTGCCGCTACGTATCCATGTCGACCTACGTGCAAGGTCTACCAGTATCGTACCCCGGGGTCGACATGCAAGGTCTACTAGTATCATACCCCGAGAGGCAGAGCAATACGGTCACCATGTTGAACGACGGTGAAAAAGAAAAGAGGCTTTGTTGAAAAGACCTCCCAGCCCCGGCCGACTCCATGTCCCGTTGAACGGTGTCCCGTTGAACGGTCCAGGAGCAAAGCATCCTCAAAAAATCTTTTCCAATGGTTATGCGGAATCATCACCCTTCGTGAAGCCTTCATTGAGAAAAGTAGATGCAGTTTGTTTTGAAATGGTCAATTTGCATGGTTTGAGATATCGCTAAACACATCTATCCTTAGGTCGTGTTTTTGACGAGTGCGACGTGATTTGTCCGGAACGAGAAAACGCCTGTCGCCCTTCGAGAGAATTTTTTGGGATAGAAATTTTGGTTTCAATTCATCGTAACCGCAAAAACGCAGCACCTCCCTCACGCGCTTTATGTATCCCCAGAAGAAAACCCAACAAGTGATGATGAAAATCGTTTACCGCACAATACCGTCGAAGCGGTTCTTGAACCACTTGATGGTCTCGTTGTTGTTGATCTTGTGGTTGACACCGATCTGGGACTTGCAGCGGCGGCGCTTGGCGACGTGCTCACCGGGGCGGGTCCTATACCAATCAGCCTTCGTTCTGGTGTCATATGTCTATGTCCATTGCACTCACATGCAGCAGTAGAAGTCCATGCCGTAAATACCAATGCCAGGGTCGTACTTGATACCCAAGTCAATGTGCTCGCTGATACCGAAGCCGAAGTTGCCGGTCTCGGAGAAGTTCCTCTTCCTCAATTCGTATTCCTTGACCTTGAGGCCACGCTCGAGAATCTCCTCGGCCTTGGCGCCACGGACGGTGACGTGGACAGCAATCTTTTCGTTACGACGGATACCGAAGGTACGGACGGTGTAGCGGGCCTTGCCTTTACGCACACATCGTTAGCAAAATTTCATTCCGTGCCATCAAATTTCTAATATATATATTTTAATAGTCGAGACTTACTGTAGACCGGAGTCTGACCACTCAGCTGCTCAAGCACCTTGGCGGCACGAGTGAGTCTGTCACCAGACTCGCCGACACTGATGTTCAGCACCAGCTTCTGAATGCGCAGCTCGCGCATGGGGTTTGCGCTCTTGTCCTTTCCGTCCGACTGCATAGCGTTAGTCGTATTCAAAATAAAACTGCTCTAGCATAGAGAGGCAGGGACAAGAACATACCATGGTGATGGCGTTGAATTGGTCGACTCGATGGTGGAAGAAAGCAGGTTGAAGCGGGAAATGTGCAAAAGTGCGATTGTGGGAAGCGAAAAGCCCTTAGCGGCTTGGCATTTCGCTTGGCGCTAGCCGCAGAGCCGCAGAGCCGCGCTCCGACCTCCGCCAGCTTCAGAGAAACGACGATTGCATCACGGCCAGTCGATTCTGAACTGATAGTCGAGAGACATAGCCTCGTCTGTGTCTTTTCTATTCTTTGGACCTTTGTTCTTCTGGTGAAGTCGCATTCGTGCGCACTTTCCGGCACTATGGCTGCCAAAACGCAGGGCAAGATGGTAAGTTCTCTACGGTGACGGGAAAAGACAGCTGGCTAACTGACATCTAGCAAAACCTCGTAAGTGATAGGGCGATGGGCTCGTGTGATTTCGGTGGGTTGGAGGCTCTGACGCGTGACAGATCAATTATCGCATGAGGGTGACTTTGAATGATGGCCGACAAATGACGGGCCAGATGCTCGCGTTCGATAAGGTACTTGGACCTTGGACAACCCGTTGATCTCGACTATAGGATAAACTAACTCTGTATAGCACATGAACCTCGTTCTCGCAGACACAGAAGAATTCCGCCGCGTGAAGCGGAAGTCCAAGCCCGCCGCTGGTCCTTCCAACGCTCCCCTCGTCGAGGCCGAAGAAAAGCGTACTCTTGGATTGGCAATCGTTCGCGGTACCCATGTTGTTTCTTGCTCGGTTGACGGCCCTCCCCCCGCCGACCCTTCTGCGCGACTCGGAACAAGCGCGCCTGGTCCTGCGACCGCCGCTGCTACGCTGGCCGCTGGCCCGGGTATTAGCAAGCCGGCTGGACGAGGTCTGCCTATTGGCTTGGGTGGCCCGGCTGCTGGTGTTGGAGGTCCCGCGCCGCCGCCTGGTGGCTTCGGTTTCCCGCCCGGTGGTTTCCCTGGTGGCCCGCCGCCGGGCTTTGCTGGCCGTGGAGGACCCCCTGGAGGACCCCGTAAGCTCTCTCTCCAACCAAAAAAAAAAAAAAAAAAAAAA